>JAENRP010000178.1:30450-59597 GCA_024741835.1 Diplocarpon mali
TCCCTACCTTTACGACTTTAAGTACTAACCTTACTTGCACTTATTATTTTTACAAATAGGGATTGGTATTCTCAACTTACAAAAGTCTTATATTCTTTACTAATAGTAGCAAAGGCTATTATTTAAATTAGTTAAGGTATATATAAAGACCTAGAAGTAGAGGATCTTATAATATAAGTTATATAGTTAGATAAGGATTAAGAAAGGGGTATATATAGGATTACTATTATATTTAAAGATAGCACGTAATACTAACTACCTATTATACCCTTAATTAGTGAATTGTCCTAGTTCTTATCTTTAAAGAGCCCGCTTATAGTACTTCCTTCCTTTTGTCTTTGGTCTTCACGTAGGCCTATTCTTAGGTGTTATTCCTGCACTCTTTTATACTATATTACTTAAACTCAATATCTCAAATATATTCTAATAATAACCAGGATTGAACTAGACCTTAAAAAGGTCGAACTACTGCGCAATTAGAAGTATTTAAAAACTATTATTAAAGTAAAGTCCTACTTAGGATTTTGCAAGTTCTATTAACAATTTATTTACAACTTTAGGCTAATCGCCAAACCCCTCTCTATTTTAACCCAACCGATAGTACCCTAGGATTAGACAGAAGAGTGCTAAATCGCTTTTAAAAAGCTTTATAAGCAGTTGCTCTCAATTTAGCGAATTTACCATTTTAACCCCGACTTACCTATAAAACTGGAAACTGATACTTTTAATAGCGTTGTCGCCAGAGTACTTTCTTAGCAATACTCTAATAAGCAATAGTACCCAATTGGCTTCTATTCGCATATACTCTCTAGCTATAAACCTAATTAGGAAATATATAATAAGGAACTCTTTACTATTATTAAATCCTATTATAAATAGAGACTTGAGCTTATATCACTTAAAGAGCGAGTTGATATTTACTTAAATTACTACTCCCTTAAGTACTTCATAACTACTAAGGTTCTAATTGCAAAATAGTACTAATAGATAGAATTTCTATTTGACTTTAATTTTCAAATCGTATACACTCTTAGCAAAGACAACCGGAAGGCTAATATTCTTAGCCGCTAAGAGTAGGATATGCCAGTTTATAAATAAGCGAAGCTAGATAGCCAATCTTAAGTTCTGATTTCCCTTGCTTAATTAGACCCTTAAATTAATACTAAACTTGCTAATAAATTTCTTGCTAAATCTGCTAAAGGTACCCTCGCCCTAATATCAACCGATACTCCTAATTCGACCCCGAATTGACCTAAGAATTCCTTTGATTTAATTAAGAAGTTTTATTAAGATAATTGCAAATCCTTTTAAGAGATTCGCGCTAACCTTCTTAAAAACTACTCTTTAAAAGATAGATTACTTTACTTTAAAGAGCGTCTTTGCATACGCTATAATACTCCCTTATACACTTATCTAATTCAAGAAGCTTATAACCAACCTTTAAGCGCGCACCCTAGTAGCTTAAAGACCTATTAGCTACTTGCTCTTAAGTACTATTAGGTTAGGATAGGTTCAAACTGCAAAAGATTTATTATAAACTATAGACCTTATTAATTCTCGCATTTGAAGATAATTAAATAATAAGGCCTCTTATAGCCCTTCCCTATTCCTAACTATCTTATATAGCACTTATATATAGATTTTAAGGATTTCCCTTTTAATAAGCACAGTTTTAATCGAATCCTGGTTTTTATAGATTAACTTAGTAAGAGTGCTATTACAATTTCTTATTAAAAAGATATTAACGCTTAAGGAATTATCCAATTATTTATTTAATAGATTTATCGATTCGGCCATACTTTAAAGACGATTATCTCAGACCGAGGCCTTTAATTCGTCTCCTTATTTTAAAGAGAGTTCTGCTATATTATTAGTATTAAGATTAAACTCTCTATAGCGTACTATAAGGAGACTAATAGCTAAATAGAGATTATAAATAAGTATATTAATTTAAGGCTACGGCCTTTTATTAATTACTATTAAAATAATTAAAGTAAACTGATTCTATTAATAGATTATGCGCAATCGACTCTCCTTTATACTTTAATTAGTATAACCTTATATTAGCTTAAGTATAGAGTTGCGCCTTAGATAAGTTAGGACTAGATCTCTTTAAAACCGTCTAGCCTATAAGAGAGATTGAATTAAGCAAAGGCTAGACTAATAGTAGAAAGGATACACTTAGCCTAAGAAGTAGCAAAAGGCAATATAGAATGCGCTTAAGAGAAAATGCGTAAGTCTACAAATTAATACTAAAGGGAGATTGATTAGAAACCTAAAGATATAGTCTACCTTTTAATAAAAAATCTTAAGAACTACTACCTTAATAGGAAACTGGCTAATTAATAGGATAGTCCTTTTAAGGTTTTTAAAAAGGTAGGCAATTTATATTAAATTAAGCTGCTTATAGATTTTATAATATATAATATCTTTATACTAAAGCTACTATTTAAAGATCCGCAGAACCCTTTACCAAGTTAGAAATAACCTTAGCTTATTATAGAAAAGATCGCTAAGTAAGAAGAGTATAAAGTATCTAAGATATTAAGTATACGCCTATTTTAAGGAAAACTAAAGTACTAAGTCAAATGGACTAATTATAACCCTAATTCAAATTAGTATTGCACTTTAAATTTCGCAAGGTCTTTATATAAGATTTGCGACTTTTATTAGGCCAATCCTATAAAGCTAGGACCACTTTAAAACTTATAAGCTTAGCTAAAGGCTTAAGAAAGTAGTATAGATAATTATAATTACTTAGAAGATAATAGGCCAGATGTAAAATAGGTTGGTAAATAAATTTAAAAATATAAAAAAAAAAAAAAAAGAAGAAAAATAATAAAAAATAGAAAAATAATAACACTAGGCCTATTGCCCCCTTCCCTTATAACTCTTCTAACCCCTCTTCCTCTACGCTTAAGGAGATAAGCTCCAACTCTATTCTAAAGCTAGAGCTCGCCTCTTATTTACGCCCTCGCTTAGAACGACCCTAACCTCCTCTTACCGCCGCTAGCACCGCCCTACTAGCCGCTGCGCCTAATGCTACCCTTGCTACTATAAGCCCCCCTTTCCCTACAAGAGACTCTACTACTATAGCAGTCCGCTCTATTAATATAGCAATAGACCTTAAAAGGCCTAGCATAGTTCGGCTAGATTACTCTAACCTTACTAACTAAGACTTAATAAGGTTGCTACGCTTTTATTAAAAAGTTAGCAATCGATTTAATACTAATTCGGATTGAACTTATAATAACTGTCGCCTAGACCCCCTTTAGCTAGCTTGCTATAGCCTTAGCTATAGAGTAGAGCTCCGCAAGGCTAGTATACTCTAGTTAGAAGCAGCTAGTCAGAGCCTTTGCGCTAGCTACTAGTAGGAGGTTGATAAGAATCTAGGCGCGCTAGACCGCCTCTTAATAAAGCATCTCGCAGTTCCTTACTAAAACCGCCTGCGCATTATTATTATTACTACTATCGTCCTCCTCTTACTACTAGGCAGCCTCCTCCTACTACTCCTTAAGGGCTGCGGATAGCGCTGCAAACTCCTTCTTAATATAAAAGGGAAACTATAAATAAGTATTAGCGTAAATAGAACTTTAGAATCGATTTAAGGTACTTATAAGGATATACTCCGCCTTCTACTCCTAGTACTAGTAGCACTTTTTACTACGTTTCGACTTAAACTCGCACTTATGCGCAATATTGCGCATAAGGCATTGCACGTACTAGTAATAATAAACGCAGTAGGCTACTACAAAGGCGCCTAACGGCAAAGGGATTAGCACTATATATATTAGATGCGATTCGACCCTAGACTAAGGTAAACTTACTTATAGTAGTTAGTAGTAGTAGTAGAATTATTTCTACTACTATATATTAGCCCTGCGCTATAGTACTAGGAGTAGGAAACCTATATAATAGTATATAGTTATTGTACTAAGGAAGGAAGATCTTATAAAAGGAAAAACAAATTTAAGTATATAATGCAACTTACGCTAAACTAAATATAGAATAGTACCGTTCGCATAACAATATGCTAAGTATATTACTATATAAAATTTATTATAACCTACTAATACTTATAGGCAAGCGTTCTCAAAGGGGGGGGGTAATATAACAGCTGCACCCCTAGCTAGTGCAATTACCTAAGAGTATGGCATTTAAGGTTTTGCAATCTCGATTTAATATAAGATTATTCTAAATCGACCCTAATAGTATAAAAGGATATTCTTATATAATATTATATAAACGGGCAAAGAGCTTAGAGCTACTTATATATATAAGGGAGAAGGGCTCTCTTATAAGGAGGGCTCTTTAACTTCTTCGTTTCCTTCGTATTAGACCTATAGAATACGCCTTTTGCACTACTTCTTGCTCCTATACTTGATCTCGCATTTCGGTGGTTCTGTGTCGTTACAGCTATTAGCCTAGCCTCTGCTTGGTTCAATCTCTTTTGCAAGCTGAACGGTTTTAAAGAGATCTAGTCCTAACTTATCTAAGGCGCAACTCTATACTTAAGCTAATATAGGGTTATACCAATTGAAGCGTAAGGGAGAGTCGATTGCGCACGATTTATCAATGGAATTAGTTCACTCTAATTATCTTAATAGTAATTAATAAAAGGCTATAGCCTTAAATTAATATACTTATTTATGATCTCTATTTGGCTATCGGTCTCCTTATAGTACGCTATAAAGAGTTTAATCTTAATACTAATAATATAGTAGAACTCTTTCTAAAATAAGGAGATGAGTTGGAGGCCTTGGTTTAAGATAATTATATCTAAAGTATAGCCGAATCGATATATCTATTAAACGAATAATCGGGCAGTTCCTTAAGCGTTAATATCTTTTTAATAAGGGATTGATATAGTGCTTTTACTAAGCCGGTTTATAAAAACCAGGATTCGATCAAAACCGTGCTTATTAAAAGGGAAATCCTTAAAATCTATATATAAGTGCTATATAGGATAGTTATGTCGTGCAGAATGGGCGGAGTCTCTACTTATTCTGGAGACCCTCTATATGACTCCTGCTGAGTTATAGACTCTCCCTTTTCTTTCCGAAGTCTCCTTACCATATATATACTAAAGAATAATATAATAAATCATCTTTATCTATATTAGCGAGCCTTTTAAGCGACCTAATAAAGGCCCTCTAGCTGACCGCACTATAGTTATAAGCCCTATAAGCACTTTAATATGCTTTCTCTTTGCATGCAACTAGCTAAAGGGCCTTTTAAGCTCCTGACCGACTTTTCGAGTATTTATAACGACTTAAAGGACCTTTATTTTTAATTAATAAATCTCTATTTTCCAATCGAACCTCATTTGCAAATTTCATTTATATACCTAACCTTTTCACTAGACTCTATTTAATATATCTAACTCTTTAAGCATCTCTAAGCCTCGCCTTAATACCTCTGCCTCTTAGGTAAAGTAGTTTAGTAAATATATATTCTTTGCTAAGCTCTATAATATTACCATTTTTGCCGATCTGAGACTCCTATTTAAGTTAATTATAAAGACCGAGCCTTAAGCTCCCTCTATATAGGAGCTTAAGGAATTAGAAACAGCTAACCTCTGTGTAGTATACGCGAGGTCGTATGAAGAGTATGCAGCAACTCTATCCGAATAGATTTACGCCCGCTTTCCCCTAGGAGACCTGTTAAAGGCTCCTCTTTTATAGGCTTTATATAAGGATATTAAGGATGAGTATGAAATCCTAATAAAAGAGTACTATATATGTAAAGAAACTTAAAAGACCTAATGCAAACACTATAAGCTACTACTCAAATAGGTCTCTAAGACTGTCGATAGAACGCTCCTAGCTTCTGCGATAGCTTAAGTATAAATCTAAGCTAAGAAGTTCTCCTTCTTAATACCTAATAGAGATACTCCTATAAGTGGAACTACTGCTAATAACCTGTATGCTAATTTAATAAACTAGCAACTCTCACTTTAAGGCCTAGTATCTATTTTAAAGCGTGATATTGCGCCTTCTAATAAGGCTATTCAGTCTTAAATAAGGCTCTAATACCGCAAAGTACTATGCTAAGGCAAAACTAAGAGAACTAATACTTAGTAGTAAATCTAGGAGTGGCAGGAGGTATACCGCTTAGCAGAATAATATAATCTCCTTAAGATTAAAGGGAGATTAAGAGTTATTGATTTTTTAAATTCAATTGTAGTAAAGATTAATCTAAGTTAGGCGACTTGCTTAAAGGAGGAAATTATTACTAATAAGCAGATAGGAACCCTATGTAAGCATGACCTAATGCAGCTAAGCCGCGCCTTAGTAGGCATTAAATCTAATAGAGCAATTGATAATAAAAGGCTAGCAGTTTTTACTACTTAAGAGTCTCTCTTAAATGCTAAAACCCTTTCGCAAGCTCTAGCAAGCAGCTCCTGAAATCGCTCTATAAGCTCTAGAAGGGAGATCAGGCCTAAGTGCCCTTATAAAGGCTTTAAAAATCACTATTAGAAGCCCTAGGACTATTAGAAACTATTATATACTATAGATAGGCGCAAGGAAAATATAAAGGTTCTCCCCTTATAAGAGGAGGTCTTACGAATACAAAAGGCGTTAAACGCAGGAGATTAGTTTAAGGGTCTTTGAGTATAGCTTAAGGAGAATGATATTATAGTAATAGCGATCGACAAATTTAAGGGAAAAGCTTCAGCCTTTAGGGAGGATGGTTTAGGCAAAAGGGAGAACTTACCAATCTTTACAATAATAGATCCCTTTGCCTTTAACGCTTTTGAAGAATCGTTTAATATCTACTACCTCTTTAAGCTAGAACGCCACCCGCTCTCCTTAAGTACGCTCCTTAATAATTGCGCAGCTACTCATATTATTAATTCAAAGGATTTACTTATCGCAGGTACCTTTAAGCCTTCTGGCGACTTGCAATAATATATTAAAGCAGGTACCTTAAGGCTCTTAATTATTAGGAGAGGTAATAGATATATAGCGGACTCTCTTCTATAGTATGACGGCTCTCTTATAAGGATAACGCTTTGCAATATTGCTATTATAAAGGAGTTTATTACTAATATTATCTTAGAAAGGCTCCTTATAGATAAAGGCTTTTAATACTCTAAAGTAGACCTTACTTTGCGCTTTAAGAGCATTAGAGATTCTATAAAGCAAGCTCAATTAGAGCGTTGCCATAATCTCGTTTTCTTTAAATATAAGCTTATTAACTATTTAGATCTCTTAAATATACTTTAATATGACTTCTTTGCCTTAATAGCGTTTCCTATAGCTAAGATAACGCTTTATAATAGGTTCTAGTCTAGCTATGTACCTACTAGGGTGTGGGATAATAACGCGTATACTTAGTACCTTCGCGCTAGCTACCTAGGCGCAAAGGCTCTTTAAGCGTTAGTCAAGTGCGCTAAGGGAGTGAAGATCAAGGGAATATAAAGGTTAAAGTGCCTTGTATACGCAATAGCGTCTGCTAGGCAAGTTATTTCTTGCGCTACCTTTGAGAACTAATCTCTGAGGCCCTTCTTTAAGATCTTTTAAGATCTTTTTAACTTTTTAAATAACTTATACAATAGTTGCTTATAGGTTCTTTTAATTAAGGATAAGTATAGTAGTATGCTTTAGACATTCCTATTAAGATCGAAGGGCAGAGACGTAGTTATAGAGGTCCTTTAGGCCTTTAAAGCATAGGTGAAACGCTAATATAGGCTTTTAATTTGCAAGATTAGGTAAAATAATGATACTTTAATAATCTCCCTAAGGGAAGACTCTCTTATAGAGTACTAGAGATAGGTAAAAGAGGAGGGAATTGATTTAGAGCTTACTCCTACTTATATATATTAACCTAATAGAGGCATAGAGCGAGTAGGAAGGGAGTTGATTAAACGCTCTATTAAAATGAGAATCCACGCTAGGCTTTTAGTAAGCCTTTGGCCAGAGGTTATAAAGGCTGCTATATACTTCTATAATATCTCCCTACTTACTAGGAAGAAGATGGTCTTATTAAGCAAGGCTTTTTATAGTTGGTTTAAGCAGTATTTTCGATTCTATAAGCTACTACTTATTAAGCAGATAATAGTAAGCTTAAAGCCTAACTAGAGTCGCGTTTATATATATAGCGCTTGCGCATACCCTTTAATTAGAAAGAGGAAGGCAGGGAGGGACCGCCGAACCTTTAAAATTGAATTATAAAGGTACCTAAGTTACTTAATTAGATATATTACCTTTAATATTTATAGAATCTGGGTTCTTATACTCTAGCGAGTAATAATAACTTATAATATTGAATTCGACGAGTCTCTCTTTTATAGTCCAGAAGCTAAGCGCGTAAACCCTATATCGCGCTAGGAACTTAAGACAATCCTCTAATTAATTAAAGAGGGAGAAGGAGCTTAAGATGCTAAGTTCGAAGGCATTTTTAAAGAATCAGAGCTTATCGCAAGGCCGAATGCAATTGCTGTAGAAGAAGCCGCTGTATAAAAAGAGCCTATATTATAGACCGATGCTGCTCTATAGCCTTTAACTAATAATATAAAAGGCCTTAACTTAAATCTAAATTCTCTAAGAGACCTACCTAGAAACTTAAGGGTAAAAGCAAGCGAATTAGAAGCTATTTCGCTAGTCTTTAAGAAGGCAAATAGCAACTAGAGCTTAGGGGTGATAATTCCCTATAAAGGCCCTACTAAAGAAGGAACTGTAGATAACTCTAAGGGAGTCTTTAAAGACGAGTTCTATAGGGCAATCGGCAGATCTCTAGCCGCCATTTTATATAAGAATAGAGATAGCTTAAGGGCTTTAAGACAGAGTCTTTAATTATAAAGGCAGGCCTTAGTAAACTCTGGTAAAAGGCTAAAGGTACTACTACTAAGATCTGGAAGGAGCTTTAATAGTTTTATAAGAAGCGACTTAATAAAAGGAGTAGGCCTTAATAATATAATACCTTAAGTTATAATACTAGCTTAAAGACTATAGGCTTAGGAGATAAAGCTACCTAGACTCTTAAAGGAACCTTTAGCAATAATAAAAATAGAAGAGGAGACTTATAGAGAAAAGCGCAAGGAGGAACTCCTTCTTCCTAGGCAAAAGAGGATAAGACGCTTAAGCATTAAGCAATAGGAGACTTTAAAAGTGTATGCTATTGCTTTAAAGTATATGCTCTTTTAAAGCAATATTGATTTACCCTACTCCTTATATATATAGGAGTTTGTATCGACCTTTTAAGCGAACGAATAAATAAAGGAGGATAAGAAGGACTATTTGATAGTTTATATAGTTATTAAAGCTGCAGTTAATAGTTAGGCAAAGGATAGAGCGCAGTCTCCTAACTACCTATAGTATTAAGGCTCTCTGCCGAAGCCTTCGAAAGGATGGCTGGACCTAGAGAAGCACCCTTTTAGCAAACGATTTAAGGAAGGAGGGCGCTAAGAGATTAGGAATTTAGAATCTCGGAGTTGCTAGAGAATTATGCAAAGGGATTACTCAAAGCCCTTGCTAATACTATTAAAATGGGTTTTTACCTATAAAGTCAATAGCTCTAGCGAGCTTCTAAAGTGCTAATTACGGCTAGTTATGCAAAGGGATCTCTAAGATAAAGCTTTAATTTTCTTAACCTACGTAGCCACGCTTATAGCAAGGTCTTTTAAAGTACTAATAGCGCTTACTGCGTACTTCGATATAGAAGTAAAGCAGTTCGACGTTATTAACGCGTTTATTAATGCTCTTAAAGACCTAAGGAGTGCTCTAGTCATATACTTCCTACCAAATGGCTTTAAGTGCCCTAGTATAGTAGTAGAACTGGACCGCGCGCTCTATAGGCTAAAAGACTCTCTAGCGCTATAGTATAGGAACTTCGTAGGAACGCTCAAGGGCCTTTAACTTAAGCCACTAAGCGAGGAGCCTTATATTTTCATAATAAAGGATCGCATAGTCTTTATAGCATTTTATATTAATAATATTTAAGTATTATATAAGGCGTTCAACTTAGATTAAGCGACTCGTCTAATTAAAGACCTAAAGAGGGCATATAAGCTTACTATTATAGGAGATATCTCCTAGTTCCTTAAAGTAAGGATTATTTAAGATAAAAAGGTAAAGAGGATCTCCTTAGTTTATAATACCTATATTAAGAAGATCGCTCAAAAGTTTAGAGCTAATATAAGAAGAGTGCCTAGTACTTTATTATTAAAGAAGGAGTTTATTAAGAACTTAAGGCAAGCTTCCTTAAAAAAGGTAAAGGAGTATTAAGAGAAAATAGGCTCTATTCTCTATATAGCAATTATAATACGCCCGGACGTTGCGTTCGCAGCCTTTTAACTATCTTTCTTCTTAACTAATCCAAGCTCTAAGCACCTCTTAGCCGCGGACTAGACGCTTTAATACCTATATAGTATGCGCTTCTTAGGAATTGCCTATAGCTTTAAAGCCAGGGAATACCAATTGGTTATATTTTCAAATGCTTCTTTTAGAGATGACCGAGAGACCCGCAGATCCTCTTAAGGATACGTCTTCTTCCTATTTAAAGGACTGATTATTTGGAAAGCGAATCGCTAAGCAACTATTATACTCTCCTCTATTAAAGTAGAACTCTATAGTATAGTTTTTACTACAAAGGAGATAATAGCTATAAAACGCCTCTTTAAGGAGATTCGCATAGACTCTATCTTTAAATAGAATATATATTGCAATAACTAATAGACGATTCGGCTAATTGTTATAAAGAATAAGAAGATTAAGATAAGCCTTTGATATATTGAAATTAGTAATATATAGATCTACTAGGAGTACTAGAGAGGAAGCTTTTAGATAATCTACTTCCCTACTAAGGAGATATACGCAGATAGGCTTACTAAAAACCTAGACCGCTAAAAGTTTAAGAGCTTTGTTTGTTTATTAAACCTCTAAAGCTTTTAAACAATCGTTTAGCAATTCGCACTCGCTAGCGAGTAGTCACTTATTACTAGGAGACTTATACTTACGAGCTCCTACTCTCTTATAGTCATATTCATTTGTTTTCTCTTATAAAGCGCATTGCAAAAGCTCTCCTTTTTTAAAAATATAAGATAGGTAATATTCTTAAGCTGCTATTATAAGGCGTAACCCTTTCTTAGATCCTCTTAGCTAGCACTAGGAGCTGCGAAGCTATAGCTATAAGCTTTATATAGATCTCCTCCTAAGAGAGGCCTGGAGGCACTCCCTCGGCTAGAGGCCCGCCGGCGAATATACTAGCGATAGCAGGGGCAAAGGCAGGGGGTATAGCAGGGGCGATAGGGGCGAGGACAGCAGGGGCGGCGGCGATAGCAAGAGCGGCAATAGCAAGGGCAGGGATAGGAAAGACGAAGGGAGATACTATAGCGGCGGCTGCGATAGCAGTAGTAGATAGGATAGGAGTGGCGGCAGCAATAGCAAGGGCGAATAGGTCTAAGCTAAAGGGCCTAGGAGCGAATAGGAATAGTATACTAAGAGTAAGGGAGGCAGCGATACTACTACTTATAGGAGTAGCAGGCCCTCTTAGCATAAGGGTCCGATCGCTCCTATCTTTTAAAATCAGCCTAGAACTTAATAAGACTCGACAAACGTACTATAGAAGCTTTAGAGCGCACCCTTTACTATATTAAGCAATAGTACCACCTCCTCTTTAAAGGCGCTATAGGCGCAGGCTGATACGATAGCCTCTTAAGAGGCGAGGAGAGGTCCGCTGGCCTGCTAGTAGCTATTGCTTAGCACTATATAATAAACGCAACGCGTACCGAAGGTGCTATTAAAGTACTAACAATTGAGATTGCTAATGCTCTTATATGCGATATAACGCATATATGCGTCGTCGCGCTCTATTATAGGCTTAAGTATATAGCACGCAGCGGGGGCAGGGCTCTTAGGTAGCGGTGGCGGCGGCAGCAGCGGCAGGGGCGATGGCGGTAGCAGCTTATTATCTAGCAGGCGCTAGGATAATCGCACTAAGGTTATAGCTCCCGAAGGAGCGCTAGCGATCTAGCGCAAAGTTAGTATAACGCAGAGTATAAGGACTCTAAGGGTCTTACTTTATAAGGGCGGCCGAGGCTATAATAAGCAGGAGTTCCTTCTATATTTAAAAATTATTAGTATAAAGATGATATTTTTAAATAATAAAGGAGGGTTGTTTTTAAAAGAAGGGAAGGAGAACCTCTATAATAGAAATACTTTATAAGAAGCCTAATAGAGCACTAGCGTAGAATTGCGAAGATTCTTAAGCGCGCTTATTGCCTATAGTAACCCTTCTTATTCTAAAAGGAACGACCTCTAAAGGGGTAGTACGTAAGATAGAGCCTCTTTTTCTTACAATTGCTATTCTTTCTTTTGTTTTATCTATATAGCTAAGCGATTCTAAGAGCATCGCCTAACTAAGGGGTATATTGTATAGAATAGGCAAAGTCTCCACTTATTCTAGAGACCCTTTATATAACTCCTACTAAGTCATAGACTCTCCCTTTTCTTTCCGAAGTCTCCTTACCATATATATACTAGAGAATAATATAATAAATCATCTTTATCTATATTAGCAAGCCTCCTAAGCGACCCAATGAAGGCCCTCTAGCCGACCGTACCATAAGTTAGGAATAAGAAAGGGCTATAAGAGGCCTTATTATTTAATTGTCTTTAAATGCAAGAATTGATAAGGTCTATAGTTTGTAATAAATCTTTTATAGTCTAAACCTATCCTAACTTAATAGTACTTAAGAGCAAGTAGCTAATAGGTCTTTAAGCTACTAAGGTACGCGCTTAAAGGTTAGTTATAAGCTTCTTGAATTAGATAAGTATATAAGGGAATATTATAGTATACGCAGAGATACTCCTTAAAGTAAAGCAATCTGTCTTTTAAAGAGTAGTTTTTAAAGAGGTCGGCGCGAATTTCTTAAAAGGATTCGCAATTATCTTAATAAAGTTTCTTAATTAAATTAAAGGAATCCTTAGGTCGATTTAGGGTCGAATTAGAAGTATCAGTTAATATTAGGGCTAAGGTGCCTTTAGTAGATTCGGCGAGAAATTTTTCAACTAATTCGGTATTAATTCGGAAGTCTAACTAGGCTAGGGAAATTAGAACCTAGGATTGGCTATCTAGCTTCGCTTATTTATAAACCGGCATATCCTACTCTTAGCAGCTGAGAATATTAGCCTTCCGGTTGTCTTTACTAAGAGTATTATAGGTTCTATACCAGTAATCGATATTCATATGAATATAATTAAGTACTTATTATCAAAAAGAATCTATTATAATATCTGTCTCTCTTTATATAACTGAGATAGTACCTTTATACCTATAAACGTCCTCCCTCCTATAGTCCCTCCTAACCGTATATAGATATCCTTCCGAAGTCCTCCGGCTAAATAGCCGTCCGAAATATATATAAAACCCCTTATATCGCATATAGTACAGCTATGTAGGATGACCCTAGGAATAAGGGCAGCTTGCCTCTTATATAAGAATCTGCGTACTAATACTAGCAGTACTTTCTTTTAAAAAGACCTTTTCAACTCGCATAAGGAAGTATGCAAAACAAATACATAAAGGAGGCAGATTAGTAGCAAATAATCAAATAGCAATAAAGAATAAAATAGCAAAGACAAATAGCTTAATAGCAAAGGCAAGTGTAATAGGTAATAAGGACAATATATAGGAAGTAGAATAGCAAAGATAAAGGCAAATAGTAAAGAGGGAAAGGAAAGGTATCCAAATGATAGAAGCAATCTAAGGTCTTTATTCAAGCCTTATAATAGTATAATTATAATCCAGTTGCGTTCTAGTAAGTTCGAGACTCTTTATTAAAGAGTCATCTAGAGTTGTAATCCACTATAGCTATAAATTATAATAATTTATAAAAGGGAAAAGAGGGGCCTTTAAGAAGGCATATATTATAGAGACCTGGGACGGATAGGTCTTATGATATATATCACATAATCGGCGCAGGACGGTAGGAGGATAAAAGGGCCATCTTCTGTACATAGAGACAGGGCGCATCGCTATAGTACTAAATATACCCTATACTTAGGACTTGTCCCTAATATCTTATCTAAGAGAGCCCGCTTATAGTACTCCCTCCTTTTGTTTTTAGGTCTTCCCTTAGGCCTATTCTTATATTATCTCCTCCCTCTATTTTATATTAGTGACCTACGCAAGGACCGATTTCTTAAGATTTCTATCCTTAATACAACCTTATTAATCTCTTAGTTCGCAGATAAGAGACCGGCCTTTAAAATACGTCTTTAAAACACTTATAGCATCTTAATTAACTTTAAAAACCTTATCCTTAATCGCTTAATTACTTAGAACTATCGATTTTCATTTAGCAACTATTAATAACCTTAGATTTTCCCTTTTCGGCTCTGCTTTAAAAACCCCTATTTTCTTCCTTAACTCTAAGATTTTCGGAATTTTCGGCTTCCTAGTATGAAAAGTTTAGCAAACCCTATAATAGCAATCTTAAACAGTAGTAGTTTCAAGTACTCGAGTAATACTAAGCGCAAACTCCAACTAAAAGTGTCTTTTTAAAATCTTTAGAAATCCGAATCTGATAATTCAGCCGCCTTAGCTTAATAGAATTCTAAAAACTGCCTTAGAATCGTCTCTAAAGACCCCTTTATTCTAAGGACCAATAGGAATTGGCCTAAAGGCTAAGAAGAATCTTAGATATAAACCTTATTTTAGAAATTTGTCTTAGATTAAGTAAACCTTATCTTATTACAATTAGTCGCAACACTTCTATTAGCTATTTAGCACCTACTTAGAATCTCTTAGCAAACTCGGATTAAACTTTTAATAGAATCTAATATTCTACTCCTAAGCCTAGCCTATAAGTAAGAGGATAAAAAGACATCTTTAAACAACTTAAGGCCGCTACCTACTTTTTTAATATCGATATTAGAAAACATTAAAAATAATATTAATTTTAAACTTTTCGCTAACCCTTTATTCAAATCTTTTTAAACTCGTCTTAATCACTTTAAGATTAACTCGGATTCTAAACGTTTTTTAAGCCCTTTTGAATTTCGAAGTACTCCTCCTAGCAACTAATCATACGATATTAAGGCTTCCCCTTTGCCCCTTATAGATTCTATTAACTTAAACGGTTAGTATAAAACGATAATAGCTGCATTCAAGGCTATTACTAGCCACTTTCCCCTCCCTAGTTCCCCTAGTGCTCCTTACTTTATAAGAGCTAATATTACTAATTTCCTTAAGCAATATAAGGAAACTTATTACGATTTTAGTATTCTATAAGCGGATATGATTTCTCAGCTCCCTTGCTACTATAACTATATAAGCAAAGATATTATCAAATCCCTCTTTAAATAGAAGATATATAATTCATAAGAACTCCTTATTAAGGCTCTTAAGTCTAAATTCTAAGAATTTAATAAATAGTAGATTTGCGATACTCTAGCTTTCTTAAAGGAATTTATTCTAATCACTTGAACTCCTAAGGAACTTAAGAACTACTATCGGACTTTTACTTATATATCAAATACCTTAATTAGCTAGAAAATACTTAGCAAAGTTGAACGAGGCTGCCTTTTCTTACTTAGATTACCTACTGGCCTTTGAAATAAGATTATCAAGCATTTTAAGATCGATAAGCAAGACCTTATAACCTTTGCCTTATTTAAGGAATTCTCGGCCTTTGCTTTAAAATCAGATCTTAATAAGAGAACCATTAATACTATAGAATAGGAAAAAGCCCTTACTCCCTCTTATACTAAAGACCTTAAGAGCCTGGTCTAAGAACACTTGAAAGCTTTAGAAGTTATAAAGGAGGTAAAGAAGAACTTAGTAGTCATACCTTTCACTTATAGGCCTGACCTAGGAGTAAGATCTAACCTTAGAATTGAGGAACTTAAGACCTAATTTGCAGAACTCTAAATTTAAAGCTTAGAAACTAGGATTAATAATCTCTTATAAGAAAAATAGCATATTCCCTAGTTTAATAATAGATAAAACTCGGCCACTATAAGCCAACCTAATAGTTCCTATTACTAGACTCCTGCTTCTTATCATTTGGAACAACCAGCTAATATAAGAATACAATAGCTAGCTAAAGAAGGAGGAATTGATCCCAATTAGCACTCTGCTAATATCAATGCTATAGGGTACTAAGGAAACGGCAATAGAAGACAACTAACCTGCAATTTTTGCAATAACGAAGAACCTAACTGCGCTTTATATAAGTACTATAACAATTGCCCTCTTTTCCTTCGTTTTATTAACACTAGGGTCATATATATTAACAAGTATGGGATGCTTTGCATTAAAGATCCTAGGCTAAAAGCTATCCTTATTAAAAAGCACTAGAATCGCTTATAGTTATAGACTGTTTAAATAATAATATATAGTATGAAATAGGATAAGAATTTAGTCGAACAATAGCGTATTATAGATATGAATGCTAAAATTCCAACTTATATATACATAGGTCCAACTAGCAACCTACTTAAGGGAGTTCTTAAGGACTTAGCTTTTGATTAAACAGCTATAGAAGTTAAAGGCATCTCTATCTTAAGATAGGTTAATAATAATATATCTATTGATATTAATACTACTTCTATATCTAGAAACCCTTGGAATACTCAGCGTCCTTTTAGATCTACCACTCCTTTAATATTAATAAAACCAGCCAAAGTCCAAAAATCAACGCGTATAACTTAAGAATCTTAATATAAAGTCCAAATGCTAAAAGATACCTAACAATCTAGAACTATAGTAGATAAGGATAAAGCTAATATAGTAGACGAATTGATTAGAGATATAATAGACGAAGATGGCTTTAAGCTTAAAGATTAAGAAGTTAAAGTTATTACATAGACCCTTAACCTTAAGCGAAAGAGATAGATATTAAAACGGGAAAAATTCATTAATAAATATACTAATTCAATTGCAATAAAGAAAGCTATAAAGAATATTATAGCCTAGCAAATTAACCTTATATTTAAAGACCTATTTAGTTTAACTAGACGCTTTAATAAAGTGCTAGGAAAGCATATCCCAATTGCCTTTAAAGATTTGAATAATAATAAGGAAATGGAAATTGTAATACGAAAGAACTCTAAGAAGCACTTAGCCTTAATTAAATATCTTTAGATTGCAGAAAACGAAAGAACCCAAAGGTACTATAACATTATGGCAATAGCTTTAATATCTTAGAATATCAATCGAAATTATTCAGCAGTTGTAATAAAAAGCCCTATTATTATTTATTTAATAGAAGAATTAGTTAAAGCAAAGGCTCTAATCGATTATAGTTTAGAAGTTAATACGATAATTAGAAAAGTAGCAGAAATGACTTAATTAATAATCGTTAGCGATCGACTCCTTATTTATTCAACTGTTTCTAGATCGAAATACAATTTTAATAGATAGGTGAAAAACGTAAAGGTTAGAGTCAAAGGAATCGTTAATTATACTAACTTTCTAGTAATAGAGAATTCTTCAAATGACATTCTTTTAGAAATGCCTTTTATTTTAGAATCTCAGCTAATATTTAACTATCTTAAAGATAGTCTTATAAAAGCTAGTCTTTAGAATATAGATCGATCTTTAAAAGGATAAATGGTTATCGTAGGAGATATAGCCGAATTCTAAAATGAGGTTTTAGGAAACGATTAGCTAGCATAAAGGCTAGGCTTAATACTAATAAAGGAAGGCACCTAGTAAGGAGTTATAGTAAAAGAAAGGTAAGTTTGCCGATTTTGAATAATAGTGATTTGACTTATAATCCTAGATTAAGAGTCAAATCTAGAATTTTGAAAAATAGTATAATCGGCGTTTTATCGGCTTAACAATTAAGAAAAAAGAAAAATAAGATAAAGAAGAGAGTTCGTTTTACAAATTTCGATAATTCACTAATCATTTTGAAAAACTTAAAAACCACTTATAAGCCGGACCCGCAAGTAAAAAATAATAAAATTACTAATGATATTTCCATTTACGCACTTTAAATTAATAACTTAGAAAATCTTTTATTTGTTTTTAAAAAGGAAAATTCAAACCGTTTTATAGGATTTAATAAAAAAGGAAAGAAGTAGAGAAGCATAGTACTAGCTAATATTCAAACTATATATAAAAGCAAGGCTGATAAAGTACGACTAGTGGATTAGGGAATCTCTAATAGCTTAAAGCCTAAAGGACTAGATGATTAATTTAAATAAGATAAGAAGCTTCGACCTTTAAAGCTGGGTGGCAAATTCAATAAGTTTATTATAGGCAGATTTTCTAATAAACCCATCGGATATCGGCTAATAAAAGAACGTTTCAATATACTGAAAATTAAAGAAGACTTAATAGAGTAAGAATGCGAACTACTTTATAAAACCTTAACAAATCGAAAGGACGCCTTAGCTTTTAACTAGATAGAACTTAGCCAGATTCGAAAAGAGGTTACGCCTTATATTAAGATTAAGATAATACCTTACAAAGCTTGGCAAGAGAAAACATTCGATATCCCTAAAGCTCTTTAAGAAAAGGTAATCGAAATATTAAAGGATAGGCTAAAGCAAGGTATTCTCGAGTTCTATAATAGCCCTTATAAGAATAAATGGTTTTTAATTGCTAAGAAAGAAAAGGGAACTTACAGACTAATAATAGCAGTAGTAAAGATAAACCGAGTAACTATTAAGGACACTAACATTCCTTTAAATATAAATAAGTTCTTAAATGAATTCGCAGGATTAACCTGCAGCTCTCTTATTAACTTCTTCTTTAGATACAACCAATTTATTCTTAATATTAAATTAAGAGATATAATAGCAATTTAAACCCCTTTTAAGCTACTTCAAATAATAAGATTACCTTAAGAGGCTATAAATTCGATCGCTTAATTTATTTAAGTAATTTATAAGATACTAGTAGATTATATACCTAATATTGCGCTCTCTTATATAGATAATATAGGAGTAAAAGGATTAAGATCATTCTATAATTATAAAGAAGTTCTCCTTAGTATATAACAATTTATAATAGAATACATTTAGAACTTAGATTAAGTGCTTATATAATTCGAAAGGGCAAGAGCAATAGTTAGTCCGAAGTTATAATACTATCTTCTATCGATAGAAATTATTAGTTTCATTACTAATTCTAATAGCCGAAGTCCTTAAAGGGCTAAAGTACTTAAAATCGATAAATAGAAGAGGTGTGATAATATAGCAGAAGCTCGCGCGTTTATTAGCATTATAATATACTATCGCATATAAATCAAGGATTTTGCTAAAAAGGCAGTACCTATTTATTCCTTATTCTAAAAAGGGGCTAAGTTTCAATAGGAGGAACTTTAAATAAAGGCTATAAAACAACTGAAGCAGGCGTTGCTTAAAGCGCTATATCTGATTAAAATAGACTATAGAGCCGACGCTAGGCCAATTATACTAATAGTTGACGCAAGTTTAATCAAATAGGGTACTATCCTTTAATAAGCTAATAGCTAGTAGAGAAAACATCTAGCTTACTTTAAAAGTGGTCTTTAGAATCCAGCGGAGATAAAGTATAATACTATTAAATAGGAATGCAAAAGAGCCTTAAAAGCAATAAAAAAGATAAGAAGCGACCTCTATAGCACTTACTTCATCCTTAAAACTAATGCTAAAGTGCTAATAGAATAATTGAATAGAGCTATAAGCGACCTACCTAAAGCCTTGCTAATAAAATAGATTGCTTAAATAAGACTAATGGACTTTAAAGTCAAACACATTCTAAAAATAAAAAACACTACTACTAACGGCCTTTTAAAAAGAACTCGTCCTTACCCCTTTAATTTAATTAAAGAAGATAAAATAGATATTAATAAATAGGTAGAAAACAAAATTAGTTATCTATTAATATATCGCCTTAAAGGGACTCGACTCGCGGTCCCGGCCTGCGAGTCAAATAAGAGAATTTTATTACTTAACTACTTAAGTAACTTTAAAGAAATCGCGAAATTTTTAATTACATTTAAACGACTAAAGACAATTGCTCTTAAGGATTTTTAGAAATTCAAAGCTAAAGCTCTGATTTATCTAATATAAGGAAGACGATTATTTAAAAGGAGCGATAACTCATTTCCTATATAGCTCTATTTAGATAATAATAAACTGCAAGCTAAGGCTATTTAAGATATTTATAAGGAGACTGGTTATTAAGGAGCTAAGTCTACCTACCACTAACTCTTAAGGAAATTCTTTTAAAAGGGTTCTTTTAAAGACTGCAAAGCCTTTATGAAAAGTTGCATCCCCTATTAGAAACGAAAACCTAATTATAAGGAAAATCCCTTATTCCTAACCTGGCCATTAGGCCTTTTCTATAAAGTCAGCCTTAATATTATATAAGTACTAACTATTAAGAATAGGATAATATATTTTATTTTAGTAAAGGAAGACCTATTAAGATAGCCTAAAGGACAACCTTTAAGATCTGCTAACTCTAAATCTATTGCGAAGTTCCTTTAAGAAGATATAGTCTATTACTATAGACTTTTTAGCAGACTAACTATTAATAAAGGCCTTGAAAACAAAGGAGTAATTAAAGCTTTCTTATAGAAATATAATATTAAACGGGTTCAAATCTTAATATATAATTCAAAAGCTAATAGAGTAATAGAACGAGGATACTATAATATTCTTAATAGTCTATCTAAAGTTACTTATAAAGGATTTAAGGATTAGATAAAACGCTTTTATAGAATACTCTTTACTTATCGAATGATAATCTATAAACCGACTAGAGTTATACTATTCTTCCTTATCTATAGCAAAAAGGCATAGCTCCCTCTTAAATCCTAATAGCCTATTTAAAGATTATTCAACTATAGTCAAATTTGGAACCGTTCTGATTTGCTTACAATAAGATGCCGATAACTTAAGCTCTAAGATATAGATATAGAGGAAATCATTCTATAAAAGAAACGATATTAGGAAAAAGCTAAAGAAGCGTAGGCTGCTTCTAAAGTACTTAAAACGCACCTTATTTAAAAAGATAATCTCGTCTTAGTCTACGATATTGTAAAAAGTATTAATATATTTGCAAATACTAAACTTAACTATCGATAGCTTAGTCTATTTAAGGTTAAGTCCAAGTAAGAAAAAAAGGGATACTATTCTCTTTAGGAACTTAATAGAGTCGATATTAAAGGAACCTTTGCAGCCAACCGACTGAAGCGCTTTTATTAATACAACTAGACCTTATTCCTTTTAAAAGATAAATCAGAAATTGATACAACCTCCGAATCTTCTATAGGAATTAACGGCAATATAAGCAATTTTAAACCCTTAGATAAAGACTAAGATTTTTCCAATTTGACTTATAAGCCGGTCTTATAAGTAAAGAATATTAAAATACCTAACTAATCGCGACCTTAAGTTATTATTCCTAAAATATCCAAAGAATATAAGTAGGAATATTAAACGATTTCCTAGCCTATTAATTGTCTTACCTTCCTCTAATCCTTGTTTTTACATTTTTAGCAAGGTCGCCTCCTTTATTATTTAGGATATAGATCTTTTAAGATCACTTTAAATTCTTACTTGCTTTAACTTATTTTGCATTCTTAATATTAGCCTTTAATTATAACATTCCTATTACTTTCCTTAAATAATAAATAAAAAGTCCAATTTCCTTAATATATATATAGCAAACCTATTGCAGCTTATATGCCCTTTTAATTCTTATACCCTATTAAACTCTTTTATTTATACTCCCTATCTTTCATAAGCAATATGCCTTTAAAGAACTCACAAATGGTTTTATCTACTATAATAAGGGATAAATAAGCACTAGTTATAAACTTCTCTTAGGACAGTAGAGCTATTATATTATTAGAGAGCTTCAAATCGACCTACGCAGCCTTAGGAGATATAGAGTAATTAAAACTCCTTTCAGCTTATGCAAATGCCATTAGCAACCTTTCAACCTAAGTGGCCCCTGGAATTCTCTAATTTGACAACTTCTTAACCGAAGAATTAAGGCTAAAGGGAATCTTTAAAGAGGAATTCTTAGCTAATGCAGATTAATATATAACTTTGGCCAACACTTTTAAAATAGACTAAGATAAAAGGGAAGAATCTATTTAACGATTAGATAATTTAGCTACTAATAAAAGAGGACTCCTATTTCGTTTACGTTTCTTAACAAATATTAATTCTAATAATAGAAGGCGAGTATTATTAAAAATTCTTAAGGAAAACACTCCTATAGCTAGAGCTATTTAAATTCTTAATTTCTTTATTATTTAAAAAGGAGTAGTAAAATTCCAAGGCAATCGAATTCGCGGCTGTAAATTTATAGGCCTATCTAATATAATACTTATAGCAGCTGATAGAGCTATAAAAAGATCAAATTAGGCTATAGATATTACCCTACCTAATAGCACTATTATTAATATACTAGGGCTCTGCGCTTCTACTTATAGTTTGCTTATTTTAAAAGAAAACTAGACTCTTATGCTAAAGTTTAGACGAGATTTCTTTAATAATAAAGAAGAGAATTAGTTATTTGTAATCAAGCCTGCTTTAAAATTCGCCTCTTAGCCTAAAGATATAATAAGCGCTAAACTATATAATTTAACTCGCGGTCCTAGACTAGGAGTTAGAAACGAGAATTTTAGAACTGGACCTAACCTGCCTTTTGCCGAAATGATTCTAGAAACCGCTGCCGAACAAACTGCCTAAACGCTTAGCGTAGCCTCTTTAGAGTTTTCGAAATCTTTAAGAGACTTTCCTTTAGCTAAATAACCCATTTTGGCTCAACCTTTAAAAAGGATAGATTATTTAATAGCCACCTTAGCTGATTTGCAATTTAAAACCAAAGGATTATACGCTTGCTTAGACTTCTTCCTTAATAACTTAAAGGAGCTAGTTCTTAACTTCTTTGTATTTATATACAACTGTTTTAGAAATGATAAGATAAGAGAAGACCTTATTCCTACTACTCTAAAGATAACTAAGAGAGCTGTTAGATAAATTCAATAGCTTATCTTAGACGAGTTCGCCCTTATAGATATTATTTAATTCTTTAATAATTACAAAAGTTAAGAACCTAGTCTCTTAGATGCCAAGCGAGACTATTTTATCTTATAAGAAAGAGAATATAAAGAGGAATCTATTGATTAGGATATTTGTAATTATAGCAATATGCCTTAATCGGTTATTCTCAACCTTGAGCTTAGAGAATGATATAATATTTAGGTATCCTTTATAATAAAAACTCGCTTTCGATAGTATCTTCCTAGTATAGGAATCGAAGGAAGAAGACTTTGCAACCTTTATATTTGCTCTCTTTCGGTTTACTATAGTCTCAATTATAAAGGATTTGATATTAACGAAACTATTAAATACCTCAAACTTCTTTACGCAATAGAAGATATTGATCTTTTTCTAATCTACCTTAATAATCAGTTCTTTGTCTCTTTAAAGATATGCAAATCTAACCTATTAATAATAGAGGCATCTCTAGGTATTATAAAATTCAAGGCTGATCCTAAAGCCTTAAAGGCGTTAAAGCCGATTGAATGGAACAATTCTTTCTTTTCGATATTATTAAGTAATAAATAGCAAAAGGAAATAGAGGAAGAAGGGTTAATTATAATGCCTAAACCCTTCGGATGCCGCTTCCTAACCGACAATTTTACTACCGATAATAGTGCTTTTACAAGTATATTCCTTTCTATTATAAGATAAGAAGTAGAGATATACCTTTATTACTTCCGCCTTATAGATAACGCGACCTCTATACCTTCTTATTTTCTTTATAATATGATATTCAGCCTTACTTAATAAGTCCTTCGGATGCATTATAGACTCTACCTTTTAGCTATAATAGCGAAAAGTAAAAGAGCCTATCAGCTTATAGCCTACCCTGAACCTCCCTAATTGATTGGCCTTAGTCTTTATAATTAAGTCATTTTAATAAAGAGAGATATAAGTACTACTAATAAAGAAATTCCGATTTTCACTTATAGTCTTAGCCCGCAAGTCAATTTTATTAAAAAGTAAGTCTTAGATTATCAGATCCTATTAATCGGATAAGGGCTAGCTTTTAAAAGCCTTAATAGGTAGGTCGGCTTTTAATTAATTATAAAACTCACTCTATTTGCAAAGAAGATAAGTCAATAGACTTCTTAGGCACTCGGTTCAAAATCTTAATTAGCTCAAATAACCGCAAAGTTAAAGCGAAAGGAGATCTTGCGACCTATTACTAATAATAGCAATCTAATTATAATAATAATAAAATAGGAATACCTTTTTAAAATGCTTTCGGACAATTCTTATAAGACTAATAGTTTTATAGCCTTTTGCAATAACTATATAGCTGTCCTTAATAAGAACACCTTGGAAAATGAGATTCGAATCTCTAATTTTATCTTTTTAATCTCTACTTTAAAGCAACCTCTAGTACCTTAATAGATTAACGCAAGTAGAACCACTGCACCTTTTAAAGCAGCTTTTCATCTTAAGAACTGCAGTAGCCTCTTTAAAGCCATTATTAGTTAATGCTCTTAAATAGATCTATCAGTTATAATCGAAGTATAGGAGTTGTTTCTTCTTAATAAAGACGAATTAAAAATCCACCTTATAAAATATAATCAGAAGCTCTTTAATGCCCTTATTAAGGCCTAAACGAACGTTACAAATACTAAGTCGCTTTTTTATAGACTTAAGTCTTAAAGATAATGCGATAAAGTAAATGCTATCCGAGAGCCTAATACACTAATTAATAAAGGCATTATTATAAGAAGATTCGGAAAAGGGACGAACCGAGACGCTAGTATAGTATCAGACCTTAATTTGGAAACCAATCCCCTGTTTTTACCCTTAAGCTTAGAAATGCTAAGACTGACCCGCAAGCCTAGCCTACGAGTAAGGATAGACTCAGCTGGCTTAAGCCTATAAGAAGGTTCGGATGAACCTCGGTCACCAAATCTAGGGGTACTAATAGAAGATCCTTTAAGAGAGGTCCCTAAAGCTAAGAAATCGCTAAGAAATAAGAACCAATGCAAGAGAAGAAGACTCTAAAGTAATAATAGAATTAACAATTAAATTGACTTAATCTAGAGAATCATAATCTACCCCCTTTTGAAAACCATTTGGAGAGATTGCGAATTAGATATTGAATTTTTTTTAAGATTATTTACTTTCTATATACCTATACCTCTTTATTCTTAACCTATTATTCTATTCTATATATATTCTTTATTTACTTTACTCTTTATATGATTTATTCTTTAATTATTCCCTTTATATACAACTTTCTAACGCTTACCTTTGAAATATCGTCCTTACCTTTGACAATTATCATTTACTAAAAGTAGGTCCTTATATGCGTTATATCCTACTTTTGTTCCTACTTCTAGGCTCATTATGCCTACTTTTTCTTTATGCACTAGTACGATTCCAAACTCTATAAATAAGCCTTTCCTTGCACTACGATTTTACTTTTTTACTTCTTCTATAACCCCACTAGTACTAATAATACTACTAGTACTATCTTTCTATTATTAATCTTTTCTAATCCAAGCCTCCTATTTCGACAAAATTCTTTCTAAAGATTTATTCCTTAGCAAGGAACCTTATCACTTTTATCAAATAATTCATTATGGCCCCCTTTAGCATAGGCAAAAAGGTCACACTTAAGAAGAATATATTACTTATTGCCTTAGGTAGTAAGTCTTTAGCAATATCTAGCAATGAACTAATATTAGAAGGTGGATTCTTATAAGATAGGAAGACTCTTCGGTCATTAGAAGATATTATAAGTACTTATAGAACATTAGGCGAGATAGAACAGCAGGTATTCCTAAATTCATCTATTAAAGTGCTTAACTATAGAATTTCTACTATTAAGGAAGGATTCTTAGGTTTTGATAATTTCTTAGATAAGGAACTCTAAGGCAAAGGTATTAATCGAGAGAAGTTTTTACAAGAGTATTAGAGGTATGCTAATTTAATTGATTTATTTCGGAAGAACTAAGATAAGAAAAATAAGTGTATAAAAAGGTTAATATAATTCATAAATAGCATTTGTAGCATACTTTTCCAGACCCACTTTATAACCGACATTACCGCTAATAATACCCTATAGGGGCTTAGTAAAATTTTTAAGATATACCAACTAGTAGCAAAGGCTATATAAGTATTAAATCATTTCACTATTTAAGAAGGTATAAAGAAACTCTAAGGCAATAAGGTAAGAGGTAGAAAATTTGTTAGTTTCTTAAGCACTATTATACACACTACCATTTAGACTATAAAAGACAATCCCATATAGTACGATAGTCTAGCCCTTCCCAACTAGACAATTTTAAACACCCTCGGCCTATAATAATTATAATATAGTCTACTTATTGCAAAAGAAAAGATAATCTATCTTATTAAGTATATTATAAACTATTTTAATAATAAAATAGAAAGATAGGAATTTGTAGTTCCTATTGCTTAGAAAATGCTGCCACCCTTAGTGGAACTAACTAATAAGGAAAATCTAACTTATAGGCCTAGCCTATAAGTAGAATCAGCATATAATAGAGAAGTCCTTAAGCATAAGGTACCTATGATATTAGAAATACAAACTGCTAACTATTATAATCCTAAATCTTTAAATATAGATATATTTAAATCACTATCCTTAGAAATGCCTAGAATACCTTAAACACTAGTAGCAAAGAAGTTGACTCGCGGGCCTAGCCTACGGGTTAATATATATAATAATATAGACTTAAAAGAAGATTCATTAAAGGAAGAGAATAGCGCTATTACTAATATGCTAGAAATTTTTAATAATACTAAGAAAGACATTTCTAATATCGTTCAATCCTTCCTTAAGGACTTATAAAAATTTGTGCTTAAATTCTATAAGTCGATAATAAAGCGTTTGAGAAAAGAAGGTTAAGGAGAAGTTTTATTAGCATAAGAAGGAATAGCAAGGGCTGTTAAACAAATTATAAAACTGCATTAAGACGAATTCTCTATAGATAATATTATATAGTTCTTTATCAACTATAAGAAATTAAATAGTAACTACTATATTCTTAAAGAAAAGTCAGAAGATAGTATAACTATTATCTTTATAGAATGCTATTAAGTTCCCTTTAATATTAAGATAATACTATAGTATGGCGATAGATTCAAGATTATAGTAATATTAGAAATGAAAACAAGACTTTCCAAATTTATAGTAGGAATATTCAAGGACTTTAATTTTAATAAATTCTATACCCTTTATAAATGATAATATGCGTAGTACTATAGGCTGGCGATAATAGGCCTTAATAACGAAGATATATTATCTAATATCTATAAACTTTATACTACTCTTAACTTAAAGTTGTTTTTACTATACCTAGGGAATTATGCAATTGTAGCTACTAGCAATAGAATAGTAAGCTAGGTTAAGAAAGATATATCATTAGGATTCGCTAAGTTTAAGGTAGCGCTTAAAGCTTTGAAATTATTTTATAATATCGCCTGGACTCCCGCCTAGTATAATGCTATATTAACTAGTGATAAATTGATATTATTTTAAAGCAAAGGTTTTTTAAATATGCCTAAGCTATTTAGCTATGCCTTTTTAAGTGCTATACGCATATATAGTTATAGTTCTCGCGCAAAGACTTCATTTTTAATATTAGCATAAGAAGAACTAGAAATATACTGATACTACTTCTAAGTCTCTGATAAGAAGCTAGCTCCTCTATCCGCGTTCCTCTATAATATAACTCACAGTTTAATACAATAGACTCTAAGAATGCACTATAGATTATATCTAAGCGCTTTGCTTACTTATTATAATTCTTTATATAAGCTAGTAATATACCCTAAGCCTGCATAGTTTATTAAGGTTAACCACTATTTGAAAATCGTTGCAATTAGAATTGATACTAATATAAGATTTATAAGATTGACTCCTAGGCCTAGCTCGCGGGTTAGCCCTCTTAATAATAGAACTATTAACTACTATATTATTCTAGTAGTTAAACAGTCGACCGGCCAATTTGCTATATAAGAGAAGTCTTACGAATTATCAATCCTTATACTAATTAGACCTAAGAATACTTAATGGATTTCGATAAACTTAGTATAAAGTACTATTTAATAAAAAGAACTAAATATTAAATAAAGGACGTTCTTAAAAGAATATGTTTCTAATAAGACTGTCCTATTCTTAGTATTTATAAGATAAGGAATATTCGTTAACTTAGATTCAGAATAAGAACCTAGCAAAGGCGGCTTCCTTACGATTAGTAACAACTATACTAAAGTTGTTAAGAACGAAGCCCTTAAGAATAGAGTAGACCTAAAGGACTTTTTAATCGAAGCTATTAATATAAAGCGACCCTAAACTGCAAGATAGAGTATTATAGGCGAATTATTTGCAAAGTTTTATATAACACTTGGAATAACAAAAGGTGGTCTATTATTAAAGGCGCTTATAAGAAGAAGACTATAGAACGATCTATTAGTTATAATAATAGTAAAAGACTTATTTGCAAAGGATATTACGCAGTTGATAACTTATTTAAAGAAATATAAGTAAGAACTGTTCGAAGATTTTACAAATACCTGGAAAATGATTCAATAGTTAGAGCTATAGCTATATAAAGACAAGTCTTAGGCTAAGACTAAGGGTATAGATAATAGTATTAAGGCCGATAATATAATCGACGAAGTTATTCTTCTTAAGAAATATAGCACTAAGAAACCTTAAGCAAAGACCCTAGAAATAACTCCTAGGCCTGGCCTACGACTCAATCTAAAGAAGGGTAAGGATAAAGAACTTATATCTATCGAATCCCCTGCTGTATCTCCTTTAGCAGTAGGTAACTCTCTAGAGGATAATAATAATAATAAAGATAATAATAATAATAATGCTATAATATAAGTCTCTCTCCCTATTAGCAGAAGCTATTATATTATACTAGTATCCGCAAGGAGTATAAAAGCTCTTGCTATACTAAGACCTACCTCGTTAGATACTAATAGCAATACTATAAGAAGAAGTGGTCATTTAGCGAAGAGAGTATTATCTAATAATAATTCTCCCTATCTCCTAAAGAGAACTAAGGAAAATTGACATCTGAGTTAGTACTATTTTTAATTGTTTTTACGACTCTATAGCTTGTTTATCTATTTTGCTAGTTTCGTTTTCTAACTCCTAGGCCTAGCCCGTAGGTG
>JAENRP010000178.1:59683-89612 GCA_024741835.1 Diplocarpon mali
AAAAAACCCCTTCTTTTTTTCTTTTACCTTTAATAATAATATAGCTCTAGTTTAGGCCTTTTAACATATTAGTTTTCTTGCACTTAGGGTTTACTAGTAATTGATATACTATTGCCTTAACCTATATTATTTTATATTCTTTGCTAATAGTAATAGAGGCTACTACTTTTATTATTTAAAACATATATAGAGACCTAAGACGGATAGGTCTTATAATATATATCATATAATCGGCGCAGGACAGTAGGAGGATAAAAGGGCCATCTTCTATATATAGAGATAGGGCGCGTCGCCATAGTACTAAATATACCCCATACTTAGGACTTGTCCCTAACATCTTGTCTAAGAGAGCCCGCTTATGGTACTCCCTCCTCTTGTTTTTAGGTCTTCCCTTAGGCCTATTCTTATATTGTCTCCCCCCTCTGTTTTATAATATATTAAGCTTTCCTCTTCCTTTGATCTTTCAACTCCAACTCCTACTTCTTATAAGTAGGTCGATTCCCCCTCTTGCTTTTAAGTTAATTAACCCTATAATAGATCTTATCTCATATCATCCTATTAATAATATTATCATTATTAGTAAGTGCCCTAATAGTTGGCCAACCCCCTTTAATATATATATCGCTAACTTAGATAATGCTTAAATGTAATCCTAAGGACCTACCTAAGGCTTTTCAAGTGCTATACGTATATTATACATATATAATATTAAGAAAGGAGATTAATAAGAACAATACCAGCCATATATACGCATTCAATACTCTCACTTCTAAGAAGTATAACTATTGCATTATATAGCAGGCAAAGTATATCCTAATAAGTGCCCTCTAATATCCTCTTACCTTAATAACCTTTAATAGATATCCGTTCTAGATACCTATCTAAGCTTAAGATAAGTACATTATCCTTTAAGATACTTAGGTTAGCGGCGATATTAAAGTAATCTAAAAGGCAGCTTAAATCCTATCTAAGGAGACTTAGATATAAATCTCTATAGTCCTAAAAACTTAAGATGCCCTTTAGCTAGCCTAGCTAAATAAAGCTTATATCCTCTACTATAGTATTAACTTTACAAATACCTAGTAGGCTATAAGTGCCTTTAAATCTATTTAATATTAATAATTGACTATTCGCAGGATCTATTGCGCGCTATCCAAGGCGGTAATACTGCCCTTAAGCGCCTTAAGACTTAAGGCGCTAAGGTGCTCGGCTCCCTTTAATATATAAAGGGGCTATCTAGCTTAATTAAAGGCCACTCTTAAGCTCCCTTTAATAATATCCGCTGCTAAAAGGGCAAAGGCAGATAAGTCCCTTTTAAAGGCTCTTTAAAGGGTAGGGATCTAGATCTCAATGATCTAAATGAACCGAATCCAAAGGAGATCGCGGCTGCTCTTACTTAAGTACAAGCTTAAAAGGAGCAGGCCAACTTAGTTGCTATTTCGGATAGTAAGGCTTCTAGGCCTTAGGGGTTTAGGGATTTATACCTTAGAAATCCTAGTGCTTAGGATAGGTGCTTATTAAGGGTAGAATCGTTGGTAGATTGTTATTTTTAATAATATAATAATCGCTGCTTTGCCATAATCCCCTTTCTCAAGTACTACTCAAGTGATAAAAATGCAAATACTCACAGGTAAGTAAGGAAAAGATAAAAAGAAGGTAGTAATAGCAAGTATAGGAATATATCTTATAGTAAAATAAAAAAAATTGCCAATAGCTTGCAATTAAAAATATCAGATATTATCAATCTAGGACCTTTTCAAGTCTAGCTATACCTTAATAGGCCTTTGTACCTATCCTTCCTTCTTAATAGTTATCGAATTAGTATCTACCAGTTGTTAAAGGGCCTGATTTAGATTGGATTTTATTATAGCGTCAGCGGGATTGCTAGCGCCATCGATCTAATATATCTCTATAAGCTCCCTATTCTCATACGATTATCAAATAGCTATTATATCGATTATCAATCGCTTCTCCTTTATAGTACTTAATTTAATAATACACTCATATAAGGAGAGAGAATCTGTATACACAACAGTAGAAAGGCAGGGTAGACTCAGCTTAGCTATCACCATATCGATCGTTATAGCTATAAAAACCAGCATATTAATACCCGCCACTATAGCATACAGTTCAAAGGCTAGTATAGCTCTTATCACTCTCTTATACTTCATCAAGCTATAGTATAGAATATTGCCTTTTAAAGTAAACTGCAATTCTCCTTCCTCTTCAATAGCTAATACAATAATATAGCCGATCTACAAGCTTAAATCCTTATTATTAGCAAAAGATCTATCGATAAATGCAAATAGCTTAGCATTCTGCAAATTAATAGCAAGGTAGGTCAGGCCTCTTTCAAGATTATTTTAGATCTATTTAAATCGCTTATTTAAATTCTCTATATCTTAAACTATCAGATCCTAATATTAGGCTATAGCTAACAAATCGAAGGAAGCTTCTAACTAATAGATTATAGCTAAATAAGCTCCCCTTGCTCTTTGCTCCAGGTATTATTACTTATAGCCCTTGTTACGGCCGCATTACGTATACGGTTATATCACGTATTGGTCAGGTGCACGAAGTCAGGTGCCCGCTAAGGTAGCAAGGTAGCTGGATCACGTGCATACTAGTGAAGCACCTGTACTTATTCTGAAGGAGCTCTATTAAAGACTCTCTTTTCTTCTTTATCTTTTCTTCTTAATTATATAGCGTACCTCTTAAGGTAATATAGTTAGCGTTATTCGATTCTCGCCTTTTATACGCTTAAGAGCGAGTTGTAATATAAAAAAAGATCAACTTAACCTCTGCTAAGAAGCTTGATATCTACTACCTTTAGAATCGTTATTTCGAACTGCCTTAAGCAACTCGATCTCTCGATCTCGACTTCTATTATAAACTACTTTAAGCAACTTATATATAGCACTTAGATCTTACTAATCTAGTTTTTAGAAAAAGCTGAAAAACGACCTTCAAATATAAGATTAGCTCGTTTTTTCGACCTTTTACCTCCTCTATTTAGCAAACGGAGATTTACCTTTAATTTCAATTCGAAAAAATTTTATTCACTATACCCCCGCTTCGCTAGCATAGGCTGCTGCCTAAAGTAGTATAATAGCTTTTCTCTTCTTAACTTTCTCCCTCCCTTATAAACAACTCTGTACTACTCTTTTTTATTAATAATATACTTATTAACAACTCTCCTTATACTCTTCGAAGCTCCTTACTCCTTCCTTCGAATACTCGGGTACGAAACTGGAGGACCTATACTTATATATATATATAGAGACTTGGTCAGCCTTAGTAGGTTATACTATACTATTAGAGACTAGGTCAACTTTAGTAGAATAATAAGCTTTAGATCCTTAGACCCTACTTCCTTAGATTTGCACTATACCCTTAAGCAACCTTATTGCAACTCCTGATTAGTAAAGAGAAGTGATCTTAAAGTAAAACCTTCTTTCTTAAGATTTATAAACTTATGATACCTTAATATATACTCTACTAGAAGGCTTTAAGAATATATATAGCTCCGCTTATACTAATCTTCCCCCTTTTAAATAGGTCACTATTTAGCATTAGGTCCCTTTAGACTAAATTAAATAATATAAAAAGAGTTAATACTTATGACCTCTAATCTTATACCACTTAAGAGAAGTGAAAGGTTAACTATACCTCTACTACTAGGCCTTACTGCCACTAGTTCTATAGGCCTTACTGCTAACCCTGGTCCTAGAGATATTCCTCCTCTTAAGCCTACTTAAGAAGAAACCTCCTTTAGTACCGATTTTACTCCTAGGCCTAGACTGCGAGTGGATTCTTAAAATACTCCCCTTTTATCGATTAAAGTTAAGGAAGAACTAATGTCTACTTCTACTATATTAGCCCCTCTTTTCTTAGCTACTTAATAGACTGAAATCGCAAACCTTATTAGCGCTACTATAGCTATCGCTCTTTAAAATAATACTGCCGCCCCTTCTTCTTTAAATACTAGCCCTTAGAATACTTAGTCCTTTACCGCTGACTTACTGCCTCCTTTAGACTATTACCTTCCGATTATTAGACCTTTAGTCTTAGCTATCGACCCCTATCGAATTAAGTACCCTTAAACTTATTTTAGCAACTACTAGGGCAAAATCACTTATAACACTTAAAAGATAGCTATAAAGGTATTTATTTAAAAGTACTTAAGCAACTTTACTTTAGGAGAGGACTAGATCACTACCTACTTTAAATATATAATAGGTAAAGCTTAAAACTTAATCTTATAATATATAGATCCTATCTTTACTAATAAGTTTATATGCGCTACTAACGTCCTTAGGGTCTTAGATTAAAGGTTCTTTAATTATAATTACATTTAATCCACTAAGCTCAAATATAGCAGGCTAACTATAGGTTTATTATTATATAATAAGTTCCGATCTAAGTTTATTATCCTTATTATAATTAGAAAGATCGATTAATTTCGCTAATTCGATAATATCTATAAAAAGGTCTCTTTAGCTTTAAAGAACGACCTTTAAATAGAGAAGTATAAAATAAATAATAATTATACTACTTTAGATAAGTTCTTAGCTATTGCGGACCGTAAGGCCTATAATATTAAGTAAGAAAAGGCCTATAATACTCGATAAGTCGCCTCTGCTATTGCGTTCTCTCTCTTAAAGGACTGCGTCCCTGGTATACTAAAAAGGGAGTTATAGAGACCTACTGCTATAGCTATCTCCTTAGCTCCCTACACTTATTCCCTTTTGCCAGCGACTTATTAAGAAAGGTCTGCTAGCCTAAAGCCGTTATCTAGTCTCTATTATAACTATAAAGCCCTTAATCACTATATAATAGACTGCCTAAAGCTAAAGAAGCAAGGTGAGTTTATAATAGCTAAAGTTGAGATAGAAAACGACCTACTATTAAGAAACTACTAAGCTATAGCAAAGACTCCTACTATAATATAAGTTATAATTTGTAAAAAGATTTAGATTTTGATTCCTACCTATTAATAGGCGGCCGCCAGTTTTTAATTCCTATAGAACTAGCTTAAAATAGATCATTTATTAAAATAGTTACTTATATTAATAATAGAGCTAATATTTTCAGTATTATTAAGATATCTTTAGTATACTAGCTCTCTTAAAGACTTAGGGTAAAGTTTATTAAACTACTTAAACCAATTACCCTTATTAGCTATAATAGCCTTAAGAGAGAAACTATTCGATTTACCGTCTTACTTACCCTTATAATCGATAGGCGATAAATAAACTTCCCTTTCTTAATCATAAGCTTAAGAGCAATTGATATTTTAATTAGTAGGAAGTTCCTAAAGTACTATAACCTTAAATAGTCCTATAAAAGGAAAAAAAACAGTATCTCTTAGCTTAAGGATATGCCTATTGTTTCTTACTTTAATTAATATATACTAATCGATCTCTTATAGCTAATAAAACCCTTAATAGCCTAATAAGATATCGATTATTAAGCAGCTATAATAGATGCTAAGGATAAAGACCTTAGAATAGCTTAAGCCTAGCTCTTAGTACTAGTAAGCATTAACGCCTTGAATTCCACTCTTAATCCTGGCCTACGAGTGAAATCTGCGAACTCGAATTCTACTCCCAGTCCTGGCTTATAAGTAAAACCTACTAATTCGATTCCTACTCCTATAGCCTTTTATAGACTTAAGGATAGTAGTTTCTTTAAAGACTTAAAAAGAGATCTGAACTATATAAAGAAGGCCTTACTAAGAGTATTAGACCCCTTGCTCCCTCTCTTAGTAAAAAGGAACGCTACTTTAAAGCCGGCTTACTAGATTAGCTTAATTTTAGCCTTAGCAATCGGTGCCCTCTACTACCGCTTTATAACTAAGGTAAGATAAGCTATATAAACTTAAGAACCAGCGCTTAAAGAGTTTATATTTATAAGCTCTATTTACAATCTAAACTAAGAAATCAATCGCTAAGAATCGGTTAGGCAAGCTGAAATTAGCTCCCTTGGCCTTAGTTCGGCGCTATAAGCTAAGTATAAGAGCAATAATAAGCTAATAGATTAGAAGCTCTTGCCTTAATACGCTAAGTTTAAAAATGTCTTTAGTTGCTAGGCCTTTAACTAACTGCCGGAATCTAAGCTAAAGGTAGATTATAAAATCAAGCTGATAAGTAAGAACAACTTAATAATCGAACCCCTTTGCCGCCTTACTAATAAATAGCTCTTAAAGGTTAAGAGCTATATTCTTAAGAACTTATATAAAGGATTTATTAAAGCTTTAAGTTCCCTTTAGGTAGCCCTAATCCTCTTTATTAGAAAAGCTAATAGCTCCTTATATCTATGCGTTGACTATTAGAAATTAAACGCCTTAATAAAGAAAGACCCTTACCTAATTCCTTTTATTAATAAGATAATAGCATATATATTGAAAGCTTATGTTTTTATAAAAATCGATATATAATAAGCCTTTTACTATATTTGCATATTAGCTAATGCTAAGGACCTAACTACCTTTCGCATACGCTATAGGACCTATAAGTATAAGGTTTTACTATTTAAGCTAATAAATAGGCCTACTACCTTTTAAAGGTTTATTAATAATATTCTCCTTAAGTACCTTAACGATTTCTACTCTACCTACTTAAATAATATTCTAATCTACTTAAAAAACTCCTTTAACTATAAGATTTATATTAAGAAGATCTTAGGAATTCTCTAACGCTATAGCCTTTAAGTAGATATTAAAAAAAGCGAGTTCGGGATTATTAAGACTAAGTTCCTAGGGTTTATTATTAAAGTTTATAAAATTGAGGTAGACCCTAATAAGGTCTTAGTTATTTAAGAGTAGAAATACGCCAAGAATGTATATAGTATATAAAGCTTCCTAAGGTTTTATAACTTCTATCGAAGGTTTATTTAAAGCTATAGTTATATCTGCCGACCTTTAATAGCTCTTATAGGAAACGTTCCTTTTAATTTTAATAATACTTATAAGGAAGCTTAGGAAGCTTTGCACTTAAGGCTTTAAACGACCCTGATTTTATATTACTATTACCCTTAGAAGTAGATAAGGCTTAAGACCGACGCCTTTAATAGTGTAGTTGCTAGCGTACTCTCTTAACTTTAAGAAGACGAGAATTACCATCTAATTAGGTACTTCTTAAAGATAATAAATGACGCTAAGCTAAATTACCCTATTTATAATAAGGAGCTCTTAGCGATTTTTAAATCATTCTACTAATATAAGGCAGAGCTACTTAGGGCTTAGAAAATAGTATACGTATATATAGATTATAAGGCCCTTAAGTACTTTATAATAATTAAGGACTTAATAGCCCGGCAGGCTTGCTAGGCGGAATTCTTTGCTAATTTTAACTTCCTTATTATATATTAAATAGGTATAACGAATACGCTAGCTAACACACTCTTACGTTAAGACTAGGAGCTGACCCCTCTTAAGGCCAGGAAACGAGCTTTACGCTACTAGTAGCTCTTACCTAACGATAAGCTCTCTATAGAAGTACTTGCTACTAGAGGCGATTCTACTCCTAGGCCCGGCCTACGAGTGACTTTAGCATAGGTCGATTCTACTCTTAGGCCCGGCCTACGAGTGACTTTAGCGCAGGTCGATTCCACTCCTAGGCCCGGCCTACGAGTAATAACTGTGCCAATCGCGCTAATAGAAGCACCTGCCGACCTAATGTCCAAGGTCGAGTACGATATAGTAAGCTATTATATTATCGATAAGGTTATTTAAGCTAATAAGACCTCCCTTAAGCTATAGAAGTTCTAAGATAAGGCGTAGAGCTATAGCCTCGACTATAAACTTAGCTAAAGCAAACTCTTCTTTTAAGGTAGACTCGTTATACTATCTTAACCTCCTAAACTGCGAATAGCCCTAATTCGTTATATGCATAAGCAACCTTATATCGCATACGCTAGAATCGGGAAAACAAGGCTTCTAGTAAGAAGAAAATACTATTAGAAAAGTCTTAATAGCAACGTTAGCACTTATATCTAAAACTATTATTATTTAAGAATAAAAGCTTATTGTAATAAGACCTTAGGTTTCTTATAACCTTTGCTAATTCCTAAATAAGCTTACTAACATTTGATAATAGATTTTATAGAGCTTCTACTTAATAAACTTAGTTATAATTTTGCCCTTATAATTATTAATAGATTATTAAAAAAGGCAGTTTCGGTTTTATATTATAATTCGATTGATACAAAAGGCCTTATAAAGTTATTTTTAATTTATTAGATATACTATTTTAATATGCCTGACTCGATTCTATTAGATAGAGGCGCCTAATTCGTCTCTTCCTTTTAAAAAGAACTCTATTAGATATTAAGTATAAAGGTCAAGCTAACTATAGCCTATAACCTTAATATCAATAGCTAAACTGAGATTATAAACTAATACTTAAAATAACGCCTTAGACTATTCTACTTATACTATTAAGACAATTGGAGTCGTCTCTTACCTTTAATAGATATTACCTAATTGACTTTACCTTATAAATCCCTAGGGCAAATTTCCCCTTTCTAAGTATTAAACGGCTATAAAGCTTGCTCCTTTTAGAATTTAATTAACCTAGAACCTCTATAGATAGCAAACGAGAGAGTAAATTGTAAAATAGTGCTTTATATAGCTATTAGAGCTTAAAAAGTAGTCTAATTCGCTTAATTATCTCTTTAAGTATAATAAGCTAAAATAAAACGGCTTGCAGATCTCTATTGCTAGCTAGTTAATTAGACTATAAGAGATAATATACTAATTAGTATTAAAAATTGGAAACTAGACCGGCTGAGCTAAAAGCTCTTTAATAAGTGGTACGGCCTAGTAAAAGTATTAGAAAAGCTAGGAGAAAGCTAGAAGCTACAATTGCTTAATTTACTCTATTTGATCTACCCTATATTCTACTCCTACTTACTATAAAAATACGTTCCTAACCCTCTACTAGGCTAAGCTTAGGAACCTCCAGCTTTAATTAAAGTATTGCCAGAATAAGAGGAATAGGAGATAGAAGAAATAATTAGATCTTGTATTTAAGCTAAGAAGCTTAAATATCAGATTAAGTGAAAAGGAGCTAATAAAGACCTTAAATGGTACCTATACTCTAACGCTATAACGGCGCCGTATGCTATTCGAGACTTCTATCTAAAAAACCCTTAAGCTAAGGGGCTACTAAGGGCGCTATTAAGCTAGCTTAGGTTATATAATAATAGAGTTAACGATTATAAGGACTTAGAGGATAATACGCCTATAGATATAACTGTATAAGCGCAGTTTTTCAAAGGGGGGAGGTAGTATTATAGCCGCATTATATATATAGTTATATTATATATTAGTTAGGTGCACAAAGTCAGGTGCTTGCTAAAGTAGCAAAGTGGCTAAATCATATATACGCTAGTAAAGCACTTGTACTTATTCTAGAGGAGCTCTATTAAAGACTTTCTTTTCTTCTTCATCTTTTCTTCTCAATTATATAGCGTACCTCTTGAGGTAATATAGTCAGCGTCATTCGATTCTCGCCTTCTGTACGCTTGAGAGCGAGTCGTAACAGCCCTCTTAAGAAGTATCGACTAGTTCCAGCCTTTGGCCTTGGCCCTTTTATCATATATATACTATATCCCCTTCTTAGGAAATAATATACCTATTAAAAGCCAGTGATTCGGTGCTCGATAGGTGCTATATTAGCTTTATAAGGAATCCTACCCTTTTGATCTTATCCTCCTCCTTTTTCAAAAAGTCTACTTCTCTAAGTATCAAAGTATCGTCCATTTGTATTCCTACTATGCTAAAAAAGGGAGAAGTGCTTAAGGTTAATAATAGACAAGGGTTATAAGTTGAATTAGCTATATCGAGATTACTACAATAGTACTTATAATAGGTACTAAACCAGTGATTTCCTAATTCGGGAATGCCATAGAGCAGCAGCACCACTTTAAAGACCGTACCTATAGGGAACAGCTTAGCGATATCTTATAAAGGAAATACAAATATATCGCATAGTAGCTTTAAAGCTGCCTAAGTATATACTTATATAATATCCTATAGGCTAAGAATGCCCTCCTTGCCCTATTCTTTAAAGTATTCCCAGATTAATACCAAAAGTAATACTAAAAGGCGTTAGCTTACTCATTAGATAGTTAGGGATTAAGTGATTATGCCTTCCTCCTTCTTACTAGTATCATTCTAGGCCTATATAATTAGGCGTGATTTCTCAAATAGGTGATCTATCTCCTTCCCCTTTATCTTATTAACTATTCTCGATTTAAAGATCCTCTTACCTTTTATAGCAGGGTCATTTTTATTTATTAGTACAAATACCCTCCTATTTATTAGCCCTTAGTACTCCTTTAGGCGAGATTGCTAAAAAGGGCGCCTAAGAGTAGTAATCTTGCCTTCTACCTATAGCTTCTACGATAGTTCCTGGTCCCTATTCTCCTTCTCCGTTAGGAATACCTCCAATTTAACCATATATAGCTTATCATCTACTCCAAAGGATATCCATATCTTAGCATTATAGTTGTTATCGATTATAAAAAGGCCGGAAATAGGCTTAATAAAGGGAACCTCTACTTTTAGCAATTGCTTATAGCTATTAAGTTGCGGCTTAACTAAGCGAAAGGGCTTTACTTCTTTATCGACGTCGATTGCATTCTACTCCCTTTTAATAGTCGTTCGATCCTTGGGTTTAGTTCCTTTAGTTTCCTTTAGGCAGTTTTCTTTATTATCGATTTTAAATAGGCATACGCTTATCGACCTAAAGTGCCTTATTTTACCGCTAATATTAACTATATAGGTTTCGTTCTCTAAGCCTAGGAACTCGAATAGGCCTATCTATCCTCCCTTCTCCTAATATACTAATACCAGGTCTTTTAACCTTAAATCATAGATATAAGTAGTTCTAGGGCTATTCCTTATGCCTAAAGCGTTATTAACCTTGCGAGTAGTATAGATCTTCTGCACTTCCTTTATAGCCTTTTTAATTATCGCTATCCTCTATTTTACTAACGGATTTAGTAGATTTAGTTTAGTTAGCCTTAGATATGCCTTAAAAATGAGTAAGGTAGGAATCATCCTATTAAGCCCTGCTATATCGTTAACTACTTTAATAGCCATTTGCAGCCTTTTATCGTTGCTTAATTAAGGGTATTTAGCTATTATTATCTCAAAGGCATATCTTAAAGGGCAATAATACCATTCGACCTTACCGATAGAGTAATGCGCCTTTATAGGAACTAGTTTAAGGGTTATTCCTATAGATCTTAAAGAGCTTTTAAACTCTACTAAGTTGAAGTTAGTACTATAGTCGTATATTATAAAATCAAGAGGTCTAATATACGTATCTAGCTAAGCCAATTTGAGGGCTCGAAATACTATATCGGCCGAATATGCTCCTATTCCCTTTTATAAGAACCTTATAGCTCTAAATCCTATTGCTTTATTAACTATATAAAGGGTATTCCTTCTACCGAACTAAGCAATATCAATATATATAATATAATTGAAGTCGATATTATCTTATAGCTTAAATCGGAATCTATAAGAGGCATTGGCATAGAGTTGATAATATTAGCATATTTCCCTTACTCTCACTATAATGCTAGAGTCTACATTATAACCGGCCTAATTTAAGAGGTATTTAAGGCGTTTTACTAATAGGTATTCGAATCTTTTATATAGCCTTTGGATCTCTATTTCTATCAAGTGACATATATTGATTATACCCTTTGAAGTTATTAGAAGTTGCTCTATTATATTAAGTAAGAGCTATAAGTGCTTATGTTTTCTAATAATTAAGTATTTCTCCTTACTAATAATAAGCAAATTGCGCAGATTATCGTATTTAGCTCCTATTTTATCGAGTTATTGCAAGCAGATTAAAAACGGTATATCTGCCTTTATAATTAAGAACTCTATAGGGCCTGCCGGTATTCGAATAGTTGTCTTACCAATTGCATTTTGCGAACCTGCCTTAAAGGTAATTTTATACTTTTTAGCGCTAAGTAGAGCTAGAACTGCGTCTTATATATTTTGCAAGGCTTTAAATTAGTTGATTCCTCTTACGTTTTTATTTAAGGCGCTTATATCGATCAAGAATCCTTAAAAGAATTAATCCGTCTACTAGGTTATAAACACCTTAAGGTCTATTTGTATCGGTTTATTGACCCTTATTATTAAGAGGTATTTAGCCTTCTACTTTTCAAGCTGGTTAAGCACGGTTCTTAAGTCATATTCCTTCTTAAAAGCTAGGAATACTATAGTAAAGTTGATATCATTATCCTTAGGGTCGCTAATTACTTAGTCCTCCTCTTTTAAAGAGGTTTCCTATTCATCCTTATCGGTCCTATTGCCTTCCAAATATACTCTATTATCTTCTTAAGCTAGGTATGCCTTATATGTTTTATCTATTAGCTTATACCTTTCGGCTTATCGGCTTGCTATATAATAAGACTTCTAAGCGGCTCTTTCTTCTTTTAAATGCTTGCTATTATAGTAGTCCTTCTTCTAATATATAATACACCTTATATAGCCTGGTTTTAATTAGAAGGTTATTCCTCTCTTATTACTTTAGGCAAACTTTATCTTTCTATTTAAAAAGTGCGCTATAGATTGCCTTTGCTCTTTAGCTAAATAATATCAAGGTCTATTAGTAGCTAAACTAAGGTGCTAGGATCTAGATGGTCTATCTTAGGCAACTACTCTTGCGCAAGCCTATAAGCTATTTAATAAAGCTGGGAATATTGCTAGTAGCTTAAAAAGTGCCATTTAGAAGAGCTGATTCTTAGAAACACCTTATATAAGTCTGTCTCTAATCGATCGATCGTTCCTTATACTAGTATATAGTATAAGACAGAGGGGAGACAACACAAGAATAGGCCTAAGGGAAGACCTAAAAACAAGAGGGAGGAAGTACTATAAGCGGGCTCTCCGAAGACGAGAACTAGGACAATTCACTAGTTAGGGGTAGAATAGGTAGTTGGTATTGCGCGCTGTCTCTAAGTACAATAGTAGTCCTATATATACCCCTTTCTTAGTCCTTATCTGACCATATGACCTATATCACAAGATCCTCTACTTCTAGGTCTTTATATATGCCCTAACCAACTTAAGTAGCGGCCCCCTGCTACTATTAGTAAAGACACAAGGCTCTTGCAGGCCGAGAATACTAATCCCTATCTGCAAATAAACAATAAGTGCAAGTAAGGTTAGTACCTAAAGTCGTAAAGGTAAGGAGAGGGGGAAGGGGAAGGGGGGGAGGTGCAGTAGTAAACGAATAAAAATAATAGAAACTCCTTTTCCTCTTTTGGTAATGCGACTCCTAGTCTAGGACCGCGAGTTAAAAACTCGAAGTTATTAGAGCTATTAAATCGCAGTTTCAAAGAAAATTCGAAGACAATTTTAAGTAATCCTAAGTATATATGCCCTAACTAACTTAAGAGGCGTCTTCGCTAAAGAAAATCCAGGCTTTATATAAAATTCGACTGATAATTTAAGAATTTCTTTAATATAGCTGTATTCGATTATCAAGCTTCTCTAAGGTAGCAACTCACTTATTTAACTTAAGGGAAGCTGGATTTAGGTATTCAAAGTTCGCATGCTAGTTTTTACCTTTTAAAGCCTATTGATTTTTAAATTAAAGGGAGCGATAAGTTTCTTAAAGAAGGCCTTTGATTAAGGTTTCTAAATATTAGATGTAGAGTTTAAAAAACTAGGCTTTAAGTTCCTTGATTTTTAAGGCAGATTTCACTCTTAGGCCGGGACCGCAAGTGAAGGGAATTATTACTAGATTTCTCTTTGCCTCCTTTATAACTTCTAAAGCCTTTGAGTGTTCTTAAACCAAGCTCTTAAGGTCTTTAGTATAAGAGGGAGTAGGGGATTTTTCTTATTCTATAGCATTAATAGTTCTTTTATTAAGATCTGATTTTAAAGCAAAGGCCGAAAACTCCTTAAATAAGGCAAAGGTTATAAGGTCTTATTTATTAATCTTAAAATTCTTAATGATCTTATTGCAAAGGCCAATAGGTAATCTGAGTAAGAAAAGGCGGCCTCTTTCAACTTCGCTAAGTATTTTCTAATCGATCAAAGTATTCGACACTTAAGTAAAGGTCCGATAGTAGTTTTTAAGTTCCTTAGGAGTACGAGTAATAAGAATAAACTCCTTTAGAAAGGCCAGAGTATTGCGAATCTGCTATTTATCAAATTCCCGAAATTCAGCTTTAAGAGCTTTAATAAATAGTTCCTAGGACTTGCGAAGCTTCTACTTAAGTAGAGATTTGATAATATCTTTGCTAGTTTAGTTGCAATAGTAGGAAAGTCGATTAATTATCTTATTATATCTAATGCCGAAATTATAATAAGTCTCCTTATATTATTTAAGGAAATCAATAATATTAGCTTTAGTAAAATAAGGAGCGCTAAGGGAACTAAGGAGGGGAAAATGATTAGTGATAGCTTTAAAGGCGGCTATTATCGCTTTATTCGTTTTAATAAGAAGGGAGTTAGGTCGAATATAGGGCCTAAGGTATTCTAAGGAGTTTTCAAAATCCGAGTCAATCTTAGAGTGACTAGGGCGAGCTTAAAAAGATTTAGGCAAAGGGTCGGAAGGAGGTTTAAAATTGATATTTTTAGTATTTTTAGGTATTGATATTAAAAAAGCAGGTGCAGTTATTAAAAGGGAAGGTATCGAAGGAGAAGGCGAAGAACTCGAGTTATATAAAATTGCATTTTTATATTCCTACTCGCAGGCCTAGCCTAAGAGTGAAAATCCGGCTTTTATAGAAAGTTTATTTATACTTTGCTAAGACTTCTTTAATAGGTATAAAGCAATAAATAAAGGTATTGCAATTATTAGCAGTAAGAAAAGGTTTATTAAATCAAAGACTAATTTCTATAATAAAGTTTTTAAGAAAGATTCATCTTAGCTTTTAAGATAATTCCTATTAGTTCTTAAAATAAAGGGGTCTTTAGAGATGATTTTAAAGCAGTTTTCAAAGTCCTATTAAGTAGAAGCGGCTGAAGTATCCGATTTAGCTTTTTAAGAAAGCTGAGGAGACTCTTCCGATTAGAGCTTTCGTTTAGTATTATATAAATACTTAAAACTGCTTTTGTTTAAAGTAGCTATTATAACTAATCAAACTTCTTTATATTAGAAAGGCTGGAAATCCGATAATTGTACCGATAAGCTGATAATTCAAGCTTATCGGATTAGAGGTAGGTAGGAGAGGCGGAATAAGGGCCGAAATAGGAAAATCTAAGGTTATTAATAGTAGAGAGTAGCAATCGATAGTTCCAAATAACTGAGTAATTGCAAGGTTGATAATAGAGGAATGACAACTAATAGTTATAAATAACTGAATGATTATGTCGTGCAGAATGGGCGGAGTCTCCACTTATTCTGGAGACCTTCCATATGACTCCTGCTAAGTCATAGACTCTCCCTTTTCTTTCCGAAGTCTCCTTACTATATATATACTAGATAATAATATAATTAATCATCTTCTCTTACTTCTGCGAGCCTCCTAAGCGACCTAATAAAGGCCCTCCAGCTAACCGCACTATAGTTATAAGCCCTATAAGCATTTTAATATGCTTTCTCTTTGTATGCAACCGGCTGGAGGGCCCTTTAAGCTCCTAACCGACTTTTCGAGTATTTATAATAACTCGAAGGACCTTTATTTTCAATTAATAAATCTCCATTTTTCAATCGAACCTTATTTGCAAATTTCATTTATATACCTAACCTTTTTACTAGACTTCATTTAATATATCTGACTTTTTAAGCATCTCTAAGCCTTGCCTTAATACTTCTGCCTCTTAGGTGAAGTAGTTTAGTAAATATATATTCTTTACTAAGCTTTATAATATTACCATTTTTGCCAATCTGAGACTCCTATTTAAGTCAATTATAGAGACCGAGCCTTAAGCTCCCTTTATATAGGAGCTTAAGGAACTAGAAATAGCTAACCTCTGCGTAGTATATACGAGGTTATATAAAGAGTATATAGCGACTCTATCCGAACAGATTTACGCCCGCTTTCCCTTAGGAGACTTATCAAAGGCTCCTCCTCTATAGGCTTTATATAAAGACATTAAGGATAAATATAAAATCCTAATAAAGGAGTACTATATTTGTAAGGAGACTTAGAAGACCTAATGCAAATACTATAAACTACTCTTAGAATAGGTCTTTAAGACTATTGATAAAACGCTCTTAGCTTCTGCGATAGCTTAAGTATAAATCCAAGCTAAGAAGCTCTCTTCCTTAATACCTAATAGAGATACTCCTATAACTAGAACTACTGCTAACGACCTGTATTCTATTTTAATAAACTAGCAACTCTTACTCTAAGGCCTAGTATCCATTTTAAAGCGTAATATTGCGCCTTCTAATAAGGCTATTCAGTCTTAGATAAGGCTTTAGTATCGCAATATACTATATTAAGGTAAGACTAAGAGAACTAATACTTAATAGTAGATCCAAGAGTAGCAAGAGGTATACCGCCTAGTAGAATAATACAATTTCCTTAAAATTAAAGGGAGATTAAGAGTTATTGATTTTTTAGACTTAATTGCAATAAAGATTAATCCGAGTTAGGCGACTCGCTTAAAGGAGGAAATTATTACTAATAAGTAGATAGGAATCCTATATAAGCACGACCTAATATAGCTAAGCCGCGCCTTAGCAGGCATTGAATCTAATAGAGCGATTGATAATAAAGGGCTAGCAGTTTTTACTACTTAAGAGTCTCTCTTAGATGCTAAAACCCCTTCGCAGGCTCTAGTAAGCAGCTCCTGAAATCGCTTTACAAGCTCTAAAAGGGAGATTAGGCCTAAGTGCCCTTATAGAGGCTTTAAAAATCACTATTAGAAGCCCTAGGACTGTCGGAAACTGTTGTATGCTATAGATAGGCGCAAGGAAAATATAAAGGTTCTTCCCTTGCAAGAGGAGGTCTTATAAATACAAAAGGCATTAAACGCAGGAGACTAGTTCAAGGGTCTTTAAGTATAGCTTAAAGAGAATAATATTACAGTAATAGCAATTGACAAATTTAAGGGAAAGGCTTTAGCCTTTAGGGAGGATAGTTTAAGTAATAAAAGGGAGAACTTACCAGTCTTTATAGTAATGGATCCCTTTGCTTTTAACGCTTTTGAAGAATCGTTTAACGTCTACTACCTCTCTAAGCTAGAATGCTACCTGCTCTCCTTAAGTACGCTCTTTAATAATTGCGCGGCCACTTATATTATTAATTCGAAGGATTTACTTATTATAGGCACTTTCAAGCCTTTTAGCAACTTGTAGCAATATATTAAAGTAGGTACCTTAAGACTCCTAATTATTAGGAGAGGTAATAGATATATAGCAGACTCTCTTTTATAGTATAACGGCTCTCCTATAGGGATAACGCTTTGCAACGTTGCTATTATAAAGGAGTTTACTATTAATATCATCTTAGAGAGGCTCCTTGCGGATAAGGGTTTTTAGTACTTTAGAGTAGACCTTACTTTGCGCTCTAGGAGTATTAGAGATTCTGTAAAGCGAGCTTAGTTAGAGCGTTACCATAATCTTATTTTCTTTAAATATAAGCCTATTAACTATTTAGATCTTCTAAATATGCTTTAATATAACTTCTCTACTTTAATAGTATTCTCTATAGCTAAGACGACGCTTTATAATAGGTTTTAGTCTAGCTATGCACCTATTAAGGTATAGGATAATAACGCGTATACTTAGTACCTTTGCGCTAGCTACTTAGGTGCAGAGGCTCTTTAAGCGCTAGTCAAGTGCGCCAGGGGAGTAAAGATCAAGGGAATATAAAGGCTAGAGTACCTTATATGCGCAGTAGCGTCTGTTAGGTAAGTTATTTCTTACGCTACCTTTGAAAACCGATCTTTAAGGCCCTTCTTCAAGATCTCCTAGGATCTCTTTAACTTTCTAAATAACTTATATAACAGTTGCTTATAGGTTCTTTTAATTAAGGACGAGTATAGCGGTATACTCTAGATGTTCCTACTAAGATCGAAGGGCAGAGACGTAGTTATAGAGGTCCTCTAGGCCTTTGAAGCACAGGTGAAACGCTAATATAGGCTTTCTATTTGCAAAATTAGGCAAGATAATAATACTTTAGTGATCTCCTTAAGGGAAGACTCTCTTACAGAGTACTAGAGATAAGTAAAAGAGGAGAAAATCGATTTAGAGCTTACTCCTACTTATATATACTAATCAAATAGAGGCGCGGAGCGAGTAGGAAGGGAGTTGATTAAATGCTCTATTAAAATAAGGATCTACGCCAGGCTTCTAATAAGCCTTTGGCCAAAGGTTGTAAAGGCTGCTATATACCTTTATAACATCTCCTTACTTGCTAAGAAGAAGATGATCTTATTAAGCGAGGCTCTCTATAGTTAGTTTAAGTAGTATTTTCGATTCTATAAGCTGCTGCTTATTAAGCAGATGACGGCGAGCTTAAAGCCTAACTAGAGTCGCATTTATATATATAGCGCTTATATATACCCTTTAATTAAGGAGAGGGAGGCAGGGAGGGACCGCTGAACCTTTAAAATTGAACTAAGAGGGCACTTAGGTTACTTAGTTGGATATATTACCTTTAATGTTTATAAAATCTAGGTTCCTATACTCTAGTAAGTAATAACGACTTATAATATCGAATTCGATAAGTCTCTCTTCTATAGTCCAAAAGCTAAGCGCGCAAACCCTATATTACGCTAGGAACTTAAGACAACCCTCTAATTGATTAAAGAGGGAGAGGGAGCTTAAGACGCTAAGTTCGAAGGCATTTTCGAGGAATCAGAGCTTATCGCAAGGCCGAATGTAATCGCTATAGAAAAAGCCGCTATATAAGAAGAGCCTGCATTATAGACTAACGCTACTTTATAGCCTTTAACTAATAATATAGAAGGCTTTAACTTAAATCCAAATTCTCTAAGAGACCCGCTTAGAAACTCAAGGGTAGAAGCAAGCGAACTAGAAGCCACTTCGCCAGTCTTTAAGAAGGTAAATGGCAACTAAAGCTTAGGGGTGATGATTCCCTATAAAGGCCCTATTAAAGAAGGAACTATAGACGACTCTAAGGGAATCTTTAAAAATAAGTTCTATAGGGCGATCGGCAGATCTTTAGCTGCTATTCTACATAGGAATAGAGATGGCTTAAAGGCTCTAAGATAGAGTCTTTAGTTATAAAGGCAGGCCTTAGTAAACTCTAGTAGAAGGCTAGAGGTACTACTACTAAGATTTAAGAGGAGCTTTAATAGTCTTATAAGAAGCGACCTAGTAAAAGGAGTAGGCCTTAATAATATAATACCTCAAGTTGTAATACTAGCTTAGAGACTATAGGCTTAAGAGACAGAGCCACCTAGACTCTTAAAGGAACCTTTAGTAATAATAAAAATAGAAGAGGAGACCTATAGAGAAAAGCGCAAGGAGGAACTCCCTCTTCTTAAGTAAAAGAGGATAAGACACTTAAGCGTTAAGCAATAGGAGACTTCAAAAGTATATGCTACTACTTTAGAGTATATGCTCTTTTAAAGTAATATTGATTTACCCTGCTCCTTATATACGCAAGAGTTTATATCAACCTTCTAGGCGAACGAATAAATAAGGGAAGATAAGAAGGACTATTTGATAGTTTATACAATTATTAAAGCTATAGTTAATAGTTAGGTAAAGGACAGAGCGTAGTCTCCTAACCGCCTATAGTACTAAGGCTCTTTGCCAAAGCCTCCGAAAGGATGGCTAGACTTAGAAAAGCACCCTTTTAGCAAACGATTTAAGGAAGGAGGGCGCTAGGAGATTAGGAATTTAAAATCTCAGAGTTGCTAGAGAATTATACAAAGGGATTACTTAAAACTCTTGCTAATACTATTGAAATGGATTTTTACCTATAAGGTTAATAGCTCTAGCAAGCTTCTAAAGTGCCGATCATAGCTAATTGTACAAGGGGATCTCTAAGACAAAGCTTCAATTTTCTCAACCTACGCAGCTACGCTTGCAGCAAGGTCTTTTAAAGTACTAATAGCGCTTGCCGTATACTTTAATATAGAAGTAAAGCAGTTTGATATTATTAATGCGTTTATTAACGCTCCTAAAGACCTAAGGAGTGCTCTAGTCATATGCTTCCTATTAGATGGCTTTAAGCGCCTTAGTATAGTAGTAGAACTGGACTGCGCGCTCTATAGGCTAAAAGACTCTTTGGTGCTATAGTATAGGAACTTCGCAGGAACGCTTAAGGGCCTTTAACTTAAGCTACTAAGTAAAGAGCCTTATATTTTCATAACAAAGGATTATATAATCTTTATAGCATTTTATATTAATAATATTCAAGTGTTATATAAGGCCTTTAACTTAGATTAGGCGACTTGTCTAATTGAAGACCTAAAGAGGGCGTATAAGCTTACTATTATAGGAGATATCTCCTAGTTCCTTAAAGTAAGGATTATTTAAGATAGGAAGGTAAAGAGGATCTCCTTAGTTTATAATACTTATATTAAGAAGATCGTTTAAAAGTTTAGAGCTAATATAAGGAGAGTGCCTAATACTCTACTACTAAAGAAGGAGTTTATTAAGAACTTAGGGCAAGCTTCCTTAGAAAAGGTAAAGGAGTACTAAGAGAAAATAGGCTCTATTCTCTATATAGCAATTATAATACGCTTAGACGTTGCATTTGCAGCCTCCTAACTATCTTTCTTCTTAACTAATCTAAGCTTTAAGTACCTCTTAGCCGCGGACTAGACGCTTTAATACCTATATAGTATACGCTTCTTAGGAATTGCCTATAGCTTTAAGGCTAAGGAATACCAATTGGTTGCATCTTTAGATGCTTCTTTTAGAGATGATTAAGAGACCTGCAGATCCTCCTAGGGATACGTCTTCTTCTTATTTAAAGGACCGATTATTTAAAAAGCGAATCGCTAAGCAACTATTACGCTCTCCTCTACTAAAGTAGAACTCTATAGTATAGTTTCTATTGCAAAGGAGATAATAGCTATAAAACGCCTCTTTAAAGAGATTTGCATAGACTCCTTCTTTAAATGGAATATATATTATAATAACTAATAGACAATTCAGCTAATTATTATAGAGAACGAGAAGATTAAGACAAGCCTTTGATATATCGAAATTAGCAATATATAAATCCGCTAGGAGTACTAGAGAGGAAGCTTCTAGATAATCTACCTTCTTATTAAAGAGATGTACGCAAATAGGCTTATTAAGAACCTAGACCGCCAGAAGTTTAAAAGCTTTGTTTATTTATTAAACCTCTAGAGCTTTTAAACAATTGTTTAGCAACTTGCACTTGCTAGCAAGTAGTCACTTATTACTAAGAGACTTGTACTTATAAGCTCCTACTCTCTTATAGTTACATTTATTTGTTTTCTCTTATAAAGCGCATTATAAAAGCTTCTCCTTTTCTAAAAATATAAAAATAGGTAATATTCCTAAGCTGCTATTATAAGGCGCGACCCTCTCTCAGATTCTCTTAGCTAGGGCCAGGAGCTGAGACGCTATAGCTAAGAGCTCTGTATAGATCTCCTCTTAAGAGAGGCCTACCGGTACTCCCTTGGCTAAAGGCCTGCTGGCAAATACACTAGCGAAGGCAGGAGGTACGGCGGGGGTAATAGGAGCGAGGGCGCTAGGGGCGGCGGCGAGGATAGGCGTAGTAATAGCAGGGGCTAGGGAGATAAATAGGGAGACTATAGCAGCAGCTGCGATAGTAAAGGCAAAGGGGACAAGAGCGGCGGCGGCGGTAATAAGGGCGAACGGGTCTAAGCCAAAGGGGCTAGGAGCAAATAGGAATAGTACGCTAGGAGTAGGGGAGGCAGCAGTACTATTACTCGTAAGAGTAGCAGGCCCTCTTAGCACTAGGGTTTAATCGCTTCTATCTTTTAAAATCAGCTTAGAACTTAATAAGACTTAATAAGATATACTATAGAAGCTTTAAAGCGTACCTTTTACTATATTTAGCAGTAGCGCCACCTCCTCTTTAAAAGCACCGCAGGCGCAGGCTGATATAACAGCCTCTTAAGAGGCGAGGAGAGGTCCGCTGGCCTGCTAGCAGCTATTGCTTAATACTATATAATAAACGCAACGCGTACCAAAGGTACTATTAAAGCATTAACAATTGAAATTGCTAGTACTCCTACATATAATGCAATATACATACGCGTTATCGCGCTTTATTATAGGCTTAGGCATACGGCGCGCAGCAGGGGTAGGGCTCTTAAGTGGCGGCGGCAGCGGCAGGGACAGCGGCAGCAGCTTATTACCTAGCAGGCGCTAGGAGGACTAAGATAGGGTTCCTACTCCTATAGGAGCGCTAGCAACCTAGCGCAAAGTTAGTATAACGCAAGGTATAGGGACTTTAAGGGTCTTACTTTGCAAGGGCGGCTAGGGCTATAATAAGCGGGAGTTCCTTCTATATTTAAAAATTATTAGTATAAAGACGATATTTTTAAATGATAAAGGAGGGTTATTTTTAAAAGAAGGGAAGGAGAACCTTTGCAATAGAAATACTCTATAGGAAGCCTAATAGAGCACTAGCATAGAATTGCAAAGATTCTTAAGCGCGCTTATTGCCTATAGCAACCCTTCTTATTCTAAAAGGAACGACCTTTAAAGGGGCGGTATATGAGATAGAGCCTCTTTTCCTTACAATTGCTATTCTTTCTTTTGTTTTATCTATATAGCTAAGCGATTCTAAGAGCATCGCCTAACTAGGGGGTGTATTATATAGAATAGGCAGAGTCTCCACTTATTCTAAAGACCCTTTATATAACTCCTGCTGAGTTATAGACTCTCCCTTTTCTTTCCAAAGTCTCCTTACCATATATATACTAGATAATAATACAATTAATCATCTTCTCCTACTTCTGCGAGCCTCTTGAGCGACCCAATGAAGGCCCTCCAGCCGACCGCACCACAGATTATTATCTTAAGAGGGGTTTTCGAAGGGTTGATCTCTTATTTGCGAACTAAGAGAATCAAGAGGAGAAGTCGTATAAAGACGAAATCTCAAAGGAATCGTCCCTGCGTAGGTCACTAATATAAGACAGAAGGGAGATAATATAAGAATAGGCCTAAGAGAAGACCTAAAAACAAAAGGGAGGAAGCACTATAAGCGGGCTCTCCGAAGACGAGAACTAGGACAATTCACTAGTTAAGGGTAGAATAGGTAGTTGGTATTGCGCGCTATCTCTAAGTATAATAGTAGTCCTATATATACCCCTTTCTTGGTCCTCATCTAACCATGTGACCTATATCACAAGATCCTCCACTTCCAGGTCTCTACAATAGGCCTAGTTATAAGTTTTGCAGCTCCTTAGTATAGTTCTCAAATTAGGTTAAGATCGGTTTCCTCCTTTAATAGTCTTCTTATTAGAATAGGTTAAATATCAGCCGAAACCACCTCTTTAGGAATCTGCTACTTCTCTCTTTAGTCTTATAATTAGCTCGAATGGCCTCTACTAGGTCGGTAAACTTAAAGTTCTTATTTTATAAGTACTAATAGTAGTAGGTTAAGGCTGAGTCTTATAGCATAGAAGGAAACGCTTTATACTATATACTCTAGTCTATAAAGGCTCTTTAGCATAAATCGGCAAATATATAGAGCTTCTTATTAAGGTGATCTTTACCGCTTAAGTACTGAGTTTCCTTAGTATACATCTTACTCAGATTTATAAGAGTTTTAGCCTAATCTAAAGTCAAAGGTTCTATAATATACTAAGATAGTTAAGCGTCGCTCTAGTTAAGGTTTAGAAGCGCTTTTAAACCCTTCCTTATAGCAAAGGGTGGTAATAATCCGTCTTTTAATTAGATCAGCGGCATTAGTATTAGATTCAGGATTTCTAAGTATTGCATAACTAAGGTTCGTCTTAACTAAAGTTAATAAGGTATTCTTTTAAAGTTGTATCATTTAATTGTTTATCTTAAAGTATCCGCTTTATATAAGTTGTCTTATAAAGTATTATTATTATATCTAAGGTATCCTTGCTAAAGCGAATCTTAGCGTAGTATCTCTTATTTAGCTATAGTAACCCTTTGAGTAGGTGGCTTGCTTATTTGTATAGATTTGGCAAATTCTAAAGTAGACCTTATTCCATATCTCAAAGATTAGGCTATAACTGAGTTTAGTACTTCTTAAGTCTATGATTTAAGCTAGTCTTCTAGCCACTTGTTTCCTTCTTAGTATACTATATCGAAAAGTGCCTAGCCGATCGAAACGCCCTTCCCTTGCTAAATATATACTCTATAGTACCGAAGGTCGTCCCTTAGGCGTTGTTGAACGTCCTTATCTAGCGATTTAAAGTCACTAACTATCTAATCTTAGAACTCCTCTTAAAAGTCCTTAGCAAGGTATAACCCTCTCCTTTTACTATCTTATAATATCTTCCGGAAGTTCTCTATATAAAGGTCTTTTAGTTTAAGGGCTTCTTCGTTAAGTTAATCCTCCTAAAGTCTTATATCCCTTTCGAGGTCTCTTAGTGTCTAGGGTTGCCTTAGATTAAGCGGCATTAATAGTCCCCTTTTGATTATTTCCTAATATTGTCTAAATATTGCTCTACGCCTTAATAAGGTCCGAAAGAAGTCTAATGTAGTCGTATTTTATATATTATTATACTATTGTCTAATTATAGTCGAGATACTAATTGCACTCTAGTTTTGCCTTAATTATAATGCATAATAGAACGTAAGTAGAAGAGGATAGTATCTACCTTTAAAGTAATAACTCTGGCTTAATTTGCGTACCTTTCGCCTTTTCCCCTTTAGTAGTAACTGATATTACTTTGTATATTTAGGTTGGTATTTAGGGTAAGCCGGAAATACAATTAAGTACTCTTTAAATTAAGAAAGAATTCTTCAGTTTAATAACCTTGCTATCTATGGTAAAGGTACTACTACTAATTAGTATAGGTTCTATACTAGTAATCGATATTTATATAAATATAGTTAAGTACTTATTATTAAAAAGAATCTATTATAATATCTATCTCTTTTTATATAACTGAGATAGTACCTTTATACCTATAAACGTCCTCCCTCCTATAGTCCCTTTTAGCTATATATGAATATCCTTCTAAAGTCCTCCGGCTGAATAGCCGTCCGAAATATATATAAAACCCCTTATATCGCATATGGTACAGCTGTGTGGGATGACCCTAGGAACGAGGGCAGCTTGCCTCTTGCACAGGAATCTGCGTACTAACAAGTATATATAATTTGAAAATTGAAGTCAAATAGAAATTCTATTTATTAGTACTATTTCGCGGTTAGAACCTTAGTAGTTATAAAGTACTTAAGGGAGCGGTGATCTAAGTAAATATTAACTCGCTCTTTAAGTGATATAAGCTTAGGTCTCTATTTATAGTAGGATTTAATGATAGTAAAGAGTTCCTTATTATATATTTCCTAATTAGGTTCGTAGCTAAAGAGTATATGCGAATAGAAGCCAATTAGGTACTATTGCTTATTAGAGTGTTGCTAAGAAAGTACTCTAGCGATAATACTATTAGAAGTATTAGTTTCCAGCTTTATAGGCAAGTCGGGGTTAAAATAGTAAATCTGCTAAATTGAAAGCAACTGCTTGCGAAGCTCTTTAAAAGTGATTTAGTACTCTTTTATCTAATCCTAGGGTACTATCGGTCGGGTTAGAATAGAGAGGGGTTTAGCAATTAGTCTAAAGTTACAAATGAATTATTAATAGAATTCGCAAAATCCTAAGTAAGACTTCACTCTAATAATAGTTTTTAAGTACTTCTAATTGCGTAGTAGTTCGACCTTTTCAAGGTCTAGTTCGATCCCGGTTATTATTAGAATGTATTTAAGATATTAAGTTCAAGTAATATAAAACTCGCACTTCTTAATATCTGCTTAAAAGCCAGCCTTTAAAAGTCGTTTTAATACCTTTTTAATATAACCCTAGTACTCCTTAACGTTCTTAAAGTAAATTAAAATATCGTTTAAGTACGCTATATAAAAATCATTTAAGTAATCTAAAAGAACGTCATTTATATACTACTAGTAGGTGCTAGGTCTATTATAAAGGCCAAATAGGAGAACCTTGCATTTATAGGATCTATACCTTATTTGAAAGGTAGTATATTCCTCTAATTTAGGGTCTATTTATATCCGATTGAAAGCGGCTCGAATATCCAACTTTATAAAGATCTTGGCCTTAGATACTCGCCTTAAAAGCTTATCTATCCTCGGAATCGGGTAAGCGTCCTTCTAAGTTAGTACATTTAACTTCTGGTAGTCTATGCAAAATCAGAGGCTATTATCGGCCTTCTTTATAAATAGTACTAGCGAAGCAAAGGGGCTAGTACTTGTCTTAATAAAGCCTTTGTCTAAATTCTTAAGTAAGTACTCCTTTATAACCTTAAGCTCCTTAGTAGATTATCAGTAGAGGGGCGAATAGGCGTTAGGCAAGGGCCCTTTTAGCTATATCTTATAATTGTAGTACTAATAGGAAGGGAGGGTATCTGTATCCCTTTTTAAGAAGGCTTATCTTAGCGATTAGTACTATTTCGGGAGTCGATCGTTAATTAGCTTTTTAATATTAGGATTCTTAGGCTTATATCTTTCCTTTAGAATCCTATCTACTTTATAAATATTGGTTTAAAAGAACTTAGTCTTCTTACGCTTTATATTATAATAAAAGGCGTTAGTATTAATTTTGCAAATAAGAACCGCAGCTTTAGGGCATTTGCGAATAGGGTTAGAATATAATCGATTTATATTAGACTGTTTTCCTAGATCTGGCTTAGTTATAGGCAGGGGCGCTAGCCTAATAATAGCAATAAGGATCTTGCGCCTAGTTAGGACTATTAAATTAACGCAAGACTATCTTCTATTGATCTATTGAGCTTTATCTATAGCTATTTCCTATTCTTTGCAATTGATATTAGCTTAATAATTGGATTGGATCTAAAGTCCTTTAGAAGGGGGAAGACGAATAACGATTTCCTTTATAAATCAAAGGGATAAGGGATAATACAAAGGCTATATAAATCGGTTTTCCTTTAAGTTAAGTTTAAGTTAGAATCAATATATCCATTTGACTCTAATAATAGCATTGCGCTAGCTAAGGTTAAGAATAACCTAGGGGTAGTTATAAATACGCCTTTTATCAATTATCAAATGAAAGTGCATATAGTGCATAGCTTGCGCGCAAATAGTATTTTAAAATCTATAGATAAGAATAGGAGCTGGAAAAGGAAGAATTTTAAAGCCAGTTGCTTTTAAAAGATATATAAAAAGGGAATAATTTAAAAATAGGTAATTAAGGGCTTTAGTATCTATTAAAGCTAATAATAATACTTTAAGTCCATTTATACTAATAGTATAAGAGGTTAAGAATTGCTTCCCTTCTATTAAAGAGTTAAGATCTAGCTTTAATAAGTCGCACTTTCGCAGGCTTAAGTAGGAGTCTTTTCTTAAGTCTCTTTATTTTCTTAATCTTCTTCTATTTTAATCCTATTCTTAATTAAGTCCAAAGTCGGATCAGCTTCCTTTATATCTTTTAAGGTATTAATCTTGCCTATAGAAGGATACTTAGTCTTATAGTAACTAGTTTTGCTATAGGTCTAATAGGTAGCTTACTTAAAAGGTAAAGTAGGAGAACTAGCCTTAGCTGGCGTATCTTAGCAAAAAGGGGTAGTAGGCTTTAAGGCTAATAGCCTAAGGACTTAGGTAGCACTTTTAGCGCTTGGACTGCAAGCGGTCTTATTAAGGAGCGAACTAGATGTCTTTTAGTATAATACTAGGGTCGCCTTACTTTTAATTAAAGAGTTAAGAAGTTGATTACTTTAGCGTTTGGTATTAAGGGCGTTTAATTAATTAACTATAATAGTATAGTCCTTCTTTTAAAAGGCCTTAGCTAGGGCGTAAGTAGCTCTAAGCTAGGGGGTAATCTTATTCTATATAAAGAAGAACTACTTAGATCTTAAGACCTCTTTTTAAATTGTAGCTAATTAGAATCAGGCTTAAAACTAAAGGAAGGTTTCTTTAAAATAACTAGCTTCTCTTATATAGAAGTAGTAGAAAGTAGATCGAAATAGGTCTACCTCTTAGCTAATTAAAAAGTAATTGCTTAGCAGTTCTACTATTTCTTAACAGTTTCGGAAGGGGTTAGTCTTTAAAAGGTACTAGGGTTTAAGGTATATTCGGGCTTATCCTATAGTAGATCTTTAAATAAGGGCTTAGCGAGCTCGCTTATTCGAATATAAGTTAGTATTAACTTGCAATCGGTCCTAGATTAAAGCTAACTACTACTTATATATTAAGGAGGTCCTATTATTAAAGGGGGTAATCTTTTCGATTAGCTGAATTTTTAGCTATTTTATATCTATATCGACTTCTAAAGGAGGCTAGGTCTTGCTTTATTAAAGGTAGGTAGATTCTCGCTTGGTCGTCTAATATACGCGCTAAGCTATCTCTTAGCTTTAATAAGCTAGGGTCTTTAAGCTAAAGATAGCTGAGGCAATCCTATTAATCTCGCTTTACAATTATCAATTAAATTAATCTTAGTATTATAAAGATTCCTTTAAACCTAAGACTATTCCTTATAAGATATTTAAGTTCGAAAAGTCTCGTTTATCTTAATTAGCTTAGCTATAGCATTATTATCTCTTGCCTTTAGTAGCAAAGGAAGGTCTGGCCCTAAGGGCTAGGGTAAGGGTACTCCTTATAGAAGCTGCTTCCTTAAACGAACTAGGTACATTTCGTATTTACTAACTTCCAACTAATAGGGAATTCATTTTACCAATTTTAGTTTTAGTAGTAATTCAATTAAAAAGGGGTTCTATAGAAAAAGGGTTCTAATAGCATAGTGCTCTCCTAACTTCTACCTATAGCACTTTTATAAAAGGAGTAGTTAAAAAAATCCAGCTAATAAAAGCGTTCTTCGATTATATTAGTTAATAAGCTATACTTAAGCTCCTAGTTTGTTTAAGAGATCTCTAGGATCCTGACTCTATCGAAAGTCGAAATAATTGCAAATCGATTTTCAAAAGGGGTAGAATATTATTAAAAGCCGTCCCTAGCGGAGAAGAACTTCTTTATTTAATATAACGATATAGAACTATTAAAATGCAAGATCAAGTATAAGAGTAAGAAGTAGTATAAAAGGCGTATTCTATAGGTCTAATACAAAGGAAACAAAGAAGTTAGAGAGCCCTCCCTATAAGAGAGCCCTTTTCCCTTATATATATTAGTAGCTTAAGGCTCTTTGCCCGTTTATATAATATTATATAAGAATATCCTTTTATACCTTTAGGGTCGATTCGAAATAACCTTATATCGAATCGAGATTGTAAAACCTTAAAACGCTATACTCCGCGTATTCCTAGGTAATTGCACCAGTTGAGGATGCGGCTATTATACTATCCTTATCCTGCTAAAGGCCGCAACTACTAAAGAAAGGCAAAGGAAAAGGCTATTTAGCTAAAACTTCAGCAGATACTTTTAATAATAATAATAGGTTATTTGAACCTAAATCCACTTCTAATAATTTAAATGATAATTATAATAAAGATGCTTATATTTTAAAAGCCGATCTTTATAAGATCCTTAAATCTAACTGGTATAGTGATACTAGTTATATAGTATATATAACTGATAAATCCTACCTATTTAAAGGCCCGCTTATTAAAATAAAAAGGCGCTCTATTAAGGTTAGTAGTAGAAGGTTATATATAGATTCGATAGGTATAGTAGAGATGAATATTATTAGTATTTCTTTCCTTTTGTAAAATGTTCTCCTTATGCTTAGCTTAAGTATTAATCTTTTATCTAACTATAAGATTTATATAGAGTTGAATTATATAAGAGTTTTTAATAATTAATTTATATAGTTTATAAATAATAATTATAAAGTGATCTTTAAAGCTAAAATTAAAGATAGACTTTATATTATTTTAAAGGTA
>JAENRP010000179.1:1350-86744 GCA_024741835.1 Diplocarpon mali
CTGCTTCTATCGTTTCTTTCCCCCTTTCCTCCCCCCCTCTCAATTCTCCCGCCACTTGAGTCGCCATTGCCAGATGACGACTCCATGCTGGAGTCCTCGACCTTGAGGCTGACCGCGACGATTCGGCCTGGCAAGACTGCTGCTGAGCATGGAGCCCGAGGCCGCTGTCCAGGCCGCTGTCCAGGCCGCGCCTCTGGCCAGGACTCATACCCCCGAGGGATTGCGACAGCGCCAGCGAGACCGTCTGGCGCCGCGAGGGAAGCCGCCGCCCAAGCTCAATCCCATCGAGACCACGGCCCGCGAGCTCGAGGGCGCCCTGTCGAAGAAGGGCGCGACCACCCATCCACACCCACCCGGCTCGAAACTGCTGGGGAGTCGCTCGTCCGACGTGACGAGGAGACAGAAACACGTACCCGGCGCGTCGGTCAGGGAGAACAGTGTCAGCCGGAGGGTCAGGCGAGAGGGCGACGATGCGAAGAATGACATAACCCCCGATGGGGGATCCGCTGGGCGCGACGGCCGCCAGTTTACCGTGGGAAGGGTTGGGAACAATGGCAAGATCTACCTACGGTAAGCAAGAGAACTCACTCCAGCTTCGCGGACCGGGTCCCAAGCACGACGACGAGAAACGGCGCGCCTTGCTGACCCGTCGTAGTCCCACCATCCGTCCCTCGAATCAGAGGTACCCCCAGCCGTCCTTCGTCTTCCCCCCCATCACTCCCCCAAGCACGGCTGGCCTCGAGGTACTGGTCGCGCCCAACGATACAGGCGACCCGTCGCGGCGGGACAGCTCCTGGTCGTTGTCGTGGTCGCCCTCATCCCCCGCACCGCAAGGCAGAGGGACCTCGAGGACGCCACATCCGGATCATCGTCGGGCCCAATCCGCGTCGAACGCCGAGGAACAGCACCTGACCGTCCGAAGCTCTGATGCTGGCGCTTTCCGGGTGGTGATCGAGCGACCGGGCACAGCACGAAAGCGCCCAGAAGCCCTGGGCGGCATCCCGACTCTGGAAGTTCCCATTCCTTCCTACAGACTGGGAACGCCGGCTTTTAGCACCAAGGGCACCGCGTTCTTGTGCGGGTCTTCGCTCGCGACTGCAGATGCCGAGCGATCGAGTGTCTTCTCGTCGAGAGCTCCCAGCTCGTACCGACCGGCGCGCATCCTCTCGAGGCGACATTCTGACGCGTCGCCTCGGACCAAAAACTTCCCTTCCCTATCGCTGCCGAGCCCCCTCACTCCGGTCACGGCTCCGACCGAGCCGGGTCGGCAACGTCCCGCCATCGCTCCCGAGATGTTCGACGCTCTTACCTTCAGACCAGCATGTGACCACCCTTCCGTCGTTCGGTATTCCGCGAGTGGCGGCATCAGAGCTGCAACTCCAGCGCGGCTCGTCGCGGAGATTACCTCCCCCGAATTCGTGGATTACGATCTCTTGTCCGACTTCTTCCTCTCGTACCGCTCCTTCCTGGACACGACGGATCTCCTGCACATGCTCGTTGCCCGGCTTAGATGGGCCCTGGCCAGGGACGACGAGACGGGGACGGTCGTCAGGGTGAGGACGTTTGTTGCCATTCGGCACTGGATTCTGAACTACTTCCTGGACGACTACGTGGTGGACTACGACTTGCGCAGAGCCTTTTGTGATCTTCTCAATGGCTTCGTCACCGAGCTCTGCCAGGACCCTACGCGAACCAAAGTCCCTATGAAGATCCTTGCAGAGCTGAAGAAGTGTTGGCGGCGGGTGTGTGCCTTGTACTGGGATGGGCCCGAGTTCGAGGTCGAGATGGCGCCGGATGTCCCCATCCTGCCCGGAGGGGTCGGGGGTTCCCGAAACCCCGACCTGGATCCAACCTTCTGGCAGACACGTCCGGAGGGGCCCCCGCGCCTGGACGGTATCATCGAGCCAGACTTTGTCGAGCAGTCGGTCGACGCAGCCGTGGGGGGGAGGGATTTTTTTGCGGATGTCTCGAGGGCGGGCCATCTGGACTCCGTCGTGTTGCCCAAGCCTGACCCGAGCGTTTCCGTGACGGATGCCCACAACCGACCCCCGTCGCCTTCGAGCATGGTCAGCGAGGATTTCGTGTCCTGTTCCTTTCCCTCCCGCCAGCGATCCGGAGCGACTCGGCCGTTGGCGGCGCATCCTGTACCCGCCAGCTCCATTTACGAGCCCTCGCTTCCGGTGGCGATGACGCCGAAGGCTCTGACTGGCAAACGTATCCGTCCAGCCCACGCCCCCAAGCGCAGTGCCAGCTTCTCGGACTCCGTCAGAGATAGGCGGGCGCGGCTCCAGGAACAAAAGATGCTGCGGCAGCAGCCCGTGCAGAAAGTCATTTTCAAGAGCTCGGAACTCCTTCTTGCCTTGCCGTATGCGGGGAGCATCGTGAGAGGCAACCTCTTCCCACCCGGCCAAGCCTTCGTCGATATCATTGCGCCCAGCACGCCTGTGGAGATGAACCGAGCGACTACTTTGTTTCCCGGCCTCCCTCCCGATCAGAAGGCTCCTTCTGCAATGTCGGGCCCGGGGATGAGGAGGCTGCTTGGCAGTGTACGGCGGGCACTTAGCACCCGTCCTGGAGCGGCGGGCACGAACCTCTCTCCGACGGACGGTACCTTTCCCGACATACCGCCCCTGGGCGCTCGAGGAGCGACCGTCAACCGACCCCCGGGTAGCGCGATCGTGCCGCAAACACGGTCTCCGCATACCCTGGGCAGGGCTCCCACGCGGATTGACTTGCTAGGCGCTGAGGCCGCCGAGGACTTCGAGAAGGCTGTGAGAGAGGATGCCGAGGCCGAGACTGGAGCAGAGGCCGAGCCCCGAGAGCCCGAACAAGCCAAGTTGGAGGAGAGTGAGCTGGGTGCTGGGCTCCAGTACTCCTCCATGGCACCAGATACCACGTTCGAGCCGGCCCATCCTACGGATGGGCGAGACCTCACGAGCGAGGTGACGACTGAGACCCTCCATTCACCTGTGATAGTGGATGGCAGCCTGGACGTACCTTTCACGACGGTGGCACTGCCCCGCAAACCTTCGGCGCGCACCCTCCCGGATGTTTACACGCATCCCTCGGGTGGTCTCACGCCCCCATCGACTCCACCTGAGGCGATTCTGGGGACTCCAAGACGATCCCCTCAGCTCCTGGGAGACCGCCCCAGGCAACGCTCACACTCCTTCGAAGGAACCCCGTCCTTGGTCGTCGATTCACACCTCTCCGGCGAGGATGAACGTTCTCCGACTCACCGACCGGCTGGCCGACTTGCCATGCACCACCGCCGAGGCCTGTCTTACAAATCGAAGGGGTCTTCGTCCTTGAGACGCTATGCTTCGTTCCAGAGCGGCTTTGTACGGCATCGGAGCGAGCGTAGCTACGATGCCGCGACCTTGTCGGAATCAGAGGGTCCGGAGCGCCTCTCTCACATTCCCTCTGCTCCTTTGCCACTCAGAGCTCTTCGGAGACGCCCCGGTGGAGACTTGAGAGCCGTCTTACACGTGGGGGACCTTGACACCCACCAGCTTCGGAGACCGATGTCAACGGGTTCCATGACGGCGTACTCTGAATCTATACGTAGCTCGTACCTGGTGGGCCGTGAATCAAGCGACTACGTGAACGTTGTTAGCAGCGATTATGATCAGACAGATATCAACGAGCAGACCTCCTACTCACTGGTCGCACTAGCCGAATCTGCAGCTAAGCCTCACGTCTCACTCTTGAGCACCCACTCGTCTCAGCCGGTTATGCGGCCGTCATTCGAGAAGGAAGCGCAGATGCTTGCCCAGATACCGGATGATGTCGATGATGATGGGGGGGTCGAGTCAGCTCTGTTGAAGTTGGAGGGGAAGTTCGCGAAACGCCAGTCTAATGCGTCCGTTTGTGAGGATCTAGCTCGCCTTGCTCCTGCACGACACGATAGCTTCGCTCGGCCTCCGTATGATGTCAGCACCTTACCGCTCGAGGCGGACGAGGAGGAGAAGCGACGGCACCGACTGCGATATATCGTGAATACCCGTGTCGCCAAGGCATCGCCTATTGTCGCAGCTTACCGGCCCCAGGACCAAAAGCCCCCCGATGAGCTGAAGGCTATGGTGTACCAACCCAAAGGAATGCAGCTACCGCCAGCGATCATGCCCCCCCGGCCTGTGGAGTCCTACAATGCTGTGCCACTGCTTGAACGCGGACTGACCGATGATGTCCCCGAAGAGCAACACCGCAATTGGCCGCACAGCTCTCTCCTCCTTGGGCTGAGTGCCGGGAGACGTGGCTACGATATACAGACCCCTGAATCTTCCCATGTCAACTCTTTCGACTGCATCGAGCAGACAGATAGCATGAGGAGAGTCCCCGTAGGAGAGACGGGCGTGGACCAGTTGTTCTCGGACAACAGCGACAGCGATGCTAGAAGCGACCTTTCCTCGGAATTGTCGCTCGAAGTCATCTCGCGAACAGAGTACACCGAGCCGGACTCTCACCGTGCTCCAGTATTCCCACCAAGCATGGCCATCAACGACACCGCCTGCTCTCACCCGCTTCGCCAACCTCCATCACCTGAGATGGCGATGCTGCAAGCCCTTGAACCCGGGCCCGCATCACACCGCTCCCCGCAAGCTCACGAGCAGCAGCATCGGCCTGCGCAGAGCGCCTTCCCCCCGACTCCAGAGATCACCCCAAGCGGAGTGTTTGCTGCCGAAGAGCTCGGAGGCGAGAGGGGCGTTGTCCCAACTCCCGATCATGTGCGAGCTCATCGCATACCCGAATCGTCTCGGAAGACATCGGTCCATTTGCCGTTCATCTTGGCATTCGACTCGCAAGTCCTTGCGCAGCAATTTACACTTATCGAGAAGGATGCCCTGAATGAAATCGACTGGAAGGACCTGATTGAAATGCGATGGAAGAACATCTCTGCCGAGTCTCGCTCATGGGTTGAGTTCCTCCGACTGCAAGAGCCACGGGGTGTCGAGGTTGTCATTGCACGTTTCAACCTCGTGGTCAAGTGGGCCATCTCCGAGTGTGTTCTCACCCAAGATCTCGGAGAGCGTGTTCGCTGCCTCATCAAGTATATCCACATTGCGGCACACTGCCGCAGGTACCGCAACTTTGCGACCATGACCCAGCTCACAGTTGCCCTCACCTCCAAGGACATTTCCCGCTTGACCAACACCTGGGCCTATGTTCCTGCTGCCGACAAAGCGACTCTGAGAGAACTGGAAGGACTCGTCACACCGACCCATAACTTCAACAGTCTACGGGCCGAGATGGAGGGGGCCGGAGCGGACCAGGGCTGCATTCCATTCGTTGGAATTTACACCCATGATCTGTTGATAAATTCCGAGCGGCCAAGCCAGATCGCCAGCACCCCAACTACCGAACCGTTGATCAATTTCGAAAGGTGCCGTACCGATGCCACCATTGTCAAGAATCTTCTACGACTGCTGGAGGCAAGTACGCTCTACCGATTCCTGCCTATTGAGGGCGTCACCGAACGATGCCTCTGGATGGCTGCCCTCACTGATGACGAGATTGCGAGGTATGGGAAGGCCATCCAGGAATGATGGAGTGGACCGAGACCCTTGAAGCAACTATATACCGACAAATTCCTCATCTACATTACACCTCAAACACGCCTCGACCGACTTTCACAAATCTCGCAACTCGAGTTGATCACGAAGGGACACACTTCTTGTAATTACCTCTTCTCCGATTTTGGCCCTTGTTTTTAATCTGGTTCCCTTTTCACTGTTTTTATTACGCTCTGTACTTTCTCAATGATTTGCTGTACCTGCCGCAAGCTCTCTGACGGTCTTTATTACAACCCCTATTGTTATCATAATGACGAATACGAATTTTCTTTGGTTCGGGGGTGCAGGGGATGGGTTGTTTTCTCCTCAGCGACAGCGTGCAAGGTTCCTAGGAAGGGAGAGCAGCGGAGTCTTGGAGATGCCTATGACTCGCCCTGGTTGTATTTGCTGCTGGTGCTGGCGTGGACAGGAGAGTGATTTGCATTGCATGGATGGGAAGCAGGAACTTTATACCCGGTTTTTGCGAGCTGAAGAGGGGAGGGCGAGCTTTTGTTGTATAAGCGGAAGGGGGGTGGTAATAAGCTTTACATGTTAGCTGAGATGGGCTAGAGCAAGGGAACATACCTACAAGAACTTCCAGCTTGCGTACTCGACCATTATTGTATTTCGTCAAACTGCGATACACAAGTCATCCGTGTGGCCTCGTAGCTTGGGATAGTGCGGAGAGGCGGGGGTGTATCACTTGCAGCTTCAATGCATATGGTCAACTGGCTCTGAATGGTGACCCCTGAGCCTTGGGGCAAAAGGGACTAATGCACGGCGACATCATACTGCAAAGCCACGGATGGGTTCCCCTGCAACAAAAAGCGTGATCCGATCGTCGTGACGTCGCGCCTTAGCTTGGTCTCGACTCGCTCGTCACGCCCGTCCTCGATAACCTCACACATGTGCTGCCCGGCTGTCTCGCCTTCAGCACCCACACATGGTCAACGAGGAGCCTGACCACACGATGCCAAAATCCACGCCCGCCCCCGCTCCGGTGCCGCCAGCAGCTTCCCAACCATCCTCTGCTGCGCCTCCAGTCCCGGCAGCGACGAGCAGCGACGCGATCCGGCTACGCGCCCCCAGCATCTACGCGCCACGGGCGAGTCCAGGACCGAGTCGGCGCCCCAGCCCGACCGGCGGCGCAGCGAGGTGGCAGGCCCCGGCCCTGTCGTGGCTCGAACGCACGTGGGCCGTCACGCACAGCACCCTGCCCATGTGGCGCCAGGCCAGGAACGTGAGGATCACCTACAGGCTGCTGCCGCCGGCCAGGCCCGCCGGCGCGGTGCGGATGGACGACGAGGTGTGCTCGGAGCCGATCGGCCAGACGTGGGTGCCGCGGCCGGAGAGCATCCGCGGCGTGGACACGCCGGCGGCCGGGGTCGAGGCCGCGTGGAACTGGCGGGGCCGGGGCTGGCTGAGGATCGCGAGCAGCTACTGGGAGGTGCTGGGGTGGGGGGAGTTCGAGTCTGGCGCGCCCGGGGGCCCGGAGGGGGAGAGGGAGAGGTGGGTGGTGACGTGGTTCCAGGCCAGCTTGTTCACGCCGATGGGTGTGGACCTCTATTCCGATCGGAAGCAGGGCATGAGTGCGGCCTGTTCCCGCATGATTCTGGAGGCCTTGGAGAGGGGGGAGGCCGGGGAAGAGGTGGCAAGCATGTGCAAGGGGGAGATGAGGGAGGTCGAGATCAAGTATTAGATGAGGGGAGAAGCTGCCATGGTGGATGAGATGGCTCGCTTGGCCTGGCTCGTTGAATCTCCGGTAGGACGGAAATCGCTTGGTTTAGGATAGCTAGAGGTATCAGTCATGCCTAGACCGGTGTCGATGTCTATGTTTACCCTCCTCTCCATTCGAGCGAGAACTTCGCTTAGACTCCTTGTGCCTCCTCTTCTCCCGGTCCCGGTCCCGATCCCTCTCGCTCTCGCTCTCTCGATTTCTATGTCTCTTCCGAGACCCTCTCTCCCCGTTATGATCCAGACTGAAACCCTCGAGCTCATCTTCCTCGTATTTGCGTTTCCTCCTCTCCCTCCTCTCGGCATCCTCAAACTCCCTGACCTCCCTCTCCCTCTCTTCCCTCAAAATCTCCCTCTCCTTCTTGACCTCTCTCACCTTTCTTGCCCCCGCTTTCATCATAGCCAATGGGTCATTATCCACAACCCTCTTAAGCTGCCTCTCCTTGCGCCTTGGATCCTCATTCCCCCACACATCCTTACCCATACTCTCCATTTCCCTCTCCCCCCCTTTTGAATACCATGGATCTTCTAGGCCCTGCTTGAACCCCGCAGCGTTACTAAAACGCATCGTATACTGATCCTCATACTCCTTCTTCTTGCGCGCCGTCTCCCTCTCCGCCTCGGAATTCTTCTCTACAGCCTTCGGAGCCTCCGGCTTTGGCTGCGGGAAAAGATCGATATGGCCTTGGTGATCGAGCAGTGGGGCTCCCGTTTCCTTGCGCAGGACGAGCTTTTGGCCTATTTCACGAACGGCGTCTCGCTCTTCCCTGGCAACGCGCATCTCGAAGTCAGTGTCGTTCTCGCCGGCTTTCTTACGCCGCTTACGCTCGCGACCTTGGCCTCTGGGTTCTCGTTCTCTTTTGCCATGTTTGTCTGGATTTGGATTTGGATCTGTAGCTGCGTCTTGGATGGCTAATGGTGTGGGGATCTCGCCGCGGAGGATTTGCATGCGGCGTTGCGCGTCGAGGTCTTGCATGCGCTCTTCCTCGGCGGCCTCGAGGGCTGCGAGTGCAGCTTCATCGCGCCGGACTTTCTCGATATTTGCTGTGTTGTAAACATTCCAGGATTTCTTTCCTAGAAGATGGCTACGATGCGTTAGCTTATCGTCGTGCCATTGGAAGGGTGTTAAGAGGATAGGTCAATTGTTGGGCGCGTGGACTCGACGGACTTGATGTTGCATCGTTTCATAGAAATGATTTAACTCACAGAGGCATTGTTGGTATCTTCAATTCGTGATCCGCAACTTTGAGGAAGAAGTCAAACTCGAGGCTGAGAGCCGAGAGCTGAGGCTGTAGGGATGTGGGGTTGGTGCCGAGAGTGAAGCCCAGGGTGAGAGGCGCCGCTTTGTCCCCCGTCGCCGAACCCAAACCAGCACAAGACAGCAGCTGCAACAACACAGGAACGACCCAGTTTGGTAGCTTCATTTTTGTCTGCTTTGAAATCCTACCAAAGTGAATTAATTTACGTCTGTCTTTATTTGCGAAAACTGTACATCTGTCTTTTTCAGGAAGAGTCATACGGTCCTTGACAGGAGGAGTCATACGAAGAGGACACTTCGTGAAGGGCTTGGGGATAGTCAGACGACGAAGGAGTAGCTTACTAACTGCTGCCTGCAAAGAAATACCTGGCCACAGACGAACTGCTTGAACATCTTGGATCTTCTTCCCACGCACATAAATCGAGAAACCATGAATCTGAGAGAGAACCTCTTTGGGCAAGGTCCTAAAGCTGGCAGAGCGCAAGCGGGATACGGACGCCCTCAACCGCCCCCAAGAGACGATACGCTGATGTCAGGTGGTTACGATGATAGAGGCGGGTATGGAGATCCAAGAGAGAACTACGGAGCCTCTGCGCCACCTCCGAGACAGTCACAACCTATGCCATCCAGACCACCAGTAGGGAGGGCAATGGCTTCGCCAGCTCGGAAAGTCCAGTTGAGAATTGCGAAGGTGGAGGACAAGACGGCCGCGAACCAATATATCTTTGGGAATCTGTGAGTAGCGGAAGCTCCGTTCCATTGGAACGTGCTCTAACTGAGATGAAGCTGTGCTGTGTCGCCTCGAGACTTTCCTCCATCGCGGGACAACCAGGATCAGTACATAATGCTTAATGGCAGATATGTAGTCACAGCAAGACCCTTGGACTCGTTCCAGCCAGGATGTATAAGCCTGTCGGATCCTCAACGAACGTGGTGCGATGTTGGCATGATGGATCCCATCGTTGCCGAGCCCTTCGACCCATTTTCTGTTCAAGGGCCGGCCTCATACCTAGGAAGCTTGGACGTCGAAGTTGGATTTGCTTCTGTGAAGAAGGTCACTGATGTTCCTTTTGATCAAGACATCCTGGCCGATGTCTTCATCAAGAACTTCGAGAACCAGATCTTCGCCCCAGGCCAGAAACTCCTGATGGATTATAAGAATATCCCCATGTCCTTCACCGTCAAGACTGTACAACTGGTGGACATGAGTATGGAGAAGTCGTCTTCGGCTGCGCCGACGGTGAGTAGTCCACAAGCGAGAGGTATATTGACGAGACATACCCCTATCGCGTTCTTCAAAGACGCCAAGTCCCCCATCAAACTCAAGGGTTCTGCAAAGCGGCCGGCCGCGAACTCGATCATTGCTCCGGACTTCAAGTTCGAGGACATGGGCATCGGCGGATTGGACAAGGAGTTCAGTTCCATCTTCCGGAGAGCTTTCGCTTCCCGAATTTTCCCGCCAGGGTTGATTGAGAAACTGGGTATCCAGCACGTGAAGGGTATCCTGCTCTTCGGACCTCCAGGAACGGGAAAGACGCTTATTGCACGTCAAATTGGAAAGATGCTTAATTCGAGAGAGCCCAAGGTCATCAACGGCCCTGAAGTGTTGAATAAGTACGTTGGTCAGTCAGAAGAGAATATTCGGAAATTGTTCGCCGACGCTGAGAAAGAATACAAGGAAAAGGGAGACGAGAGTGGTCTTCATATTATTATCTTCGACGAGTTGGATGCTGTGTGTAAACAAAGAGGCTCTGGCGCTGGAGGTGGAACTGGTGTTGGTGATAGTGTTGTCAACCAGCTGCTCTCTAAGCTTGACGGTGTGGATCAGCTCAACAATATCCTGCTTATTGGAATGACAAATCGAATGGATATGATCGACGATGCTCTTCTCCGTCCAGGACGCCTGGAAGTGCACATGGAGATTTCCCTGCCAGACGAGGATGGCCGGGCTCAAATTTTGAAGATTCATACGTCGAAGATGTTGGACAACAATGTCATGGATCGAGACGTCAATGTCGCTGAGCTTGCGCATCTCACCAAGAACTTTTCTGGAGCTGAGCTTGGAGGTCTCGTCAAATCAGCTTCGTCATTCGCTTTCAATCGCCATGTCAAGGTTGGCACAGTTGCGGGAGTCAGCGATGACATCGAGAATATGAAAGTCAATAGAGGGGACTTTCTGCATGCTCTTGAGGAAGTTAAGGCTGCATTTGGTGTTTCGGAAGAAGAGCTTGAGACAGCCATGGCTGCAGGTATTTTGCATTACAGCCCATACATCGAGAATATTCTCAAGGACGGACGACTATTTGTTGACCTTGTCAAGAATTCTGCCACGACATCACTCCTCTCTGTTCTTCTACATGGCCCTCCTGGCTCTGGCAAGACAGCACTCTCGGCTAGAATCGCCAAGGAGTCCAACTTCCCCTTTATCAAGCTTGTATCAGCTGAGAACATGGTTGGCTTTAGCGAGATGGCCAAAATCCAATACCTCAACAAGGTTTTCACAGATGCATACAAGTCGCCTCAAAATATCGTTGTAGTAGACAACATTGAGCGAATCATCGAATGGGTACCTATTGGACCCCGTTTCTCCAATCCAGTCCTTCAAGCCCTCATGGTTCTTCTCACCAAACAACCACCAGCTGTTAGTAACCCCCGTCTCACAAACGACGAACACTAACGTAGATCAGGGACGCCGTCTTCTCATCATAGGCACGACTTCTCAGCGCTCAGTCATGCGTCAGCTCGATCTCCAACAAATCTTCAATCGCGAGCTCGCCGTTCCCAACATCAACACGCACGCCGAGCTCGCTGCCGTGCTGCGCGAAGTCCAAGCCTTCGACAGTGAAGCCGACCTCATCGAATCCCTCAATGAGCTCCGCGATATTACTGGCACGGATCAAGTTGGTGTTGGTATTAAGAAAGTCTTGCTTGCTGTAGGAGAGGCGAAGCAGGAAGAGGGGAACATGGTGGGACGATTTGCGGAGGTCGTTGCGCAGCAGATGGCTGCAAGTCGGGATTAGAGGCCCAGCATATAGAGTAGATATGGACAATGTAGTATAGAATATGTCGACTGCATTTCTTTCCAGCACAAGTAGAATGCAGCACTCTGGGCCACCTCATGGTCCCTCGGAGAGCCACATGGCGCGGTAGACTACTTTCGGCAATCCGCAATGGTAATCCACGAGGAGCTGGAGGCAAATGGAACCTTGTGGGCAGTGGCCCAATTGGTTGTATCCTCAGGCTCTCGAAGCTCAGAAACACAGCTGGGGTGGGAATTGCAAAGCCCGACAAACCAGCCTCGCATATGCCCTCGACCTGGAGGAGTGTGAGTATGAATATGAGTGTGGATGATCGATCAATCAATCCCTCTCCTTTATTCTTCGTCGATGGTATTCCTCAACCGCTGTACCTCCAAATGCCTAATTTGACCAAGCCCAAGACCAGGAGGGGATGGTTATTTGTACCTGTATTTGTATTTGTTTCTGGATCTATCCGCACCCGCGTTCGATTAGCTCCGTGCGGAGCAGAAATCATCTCCAGTCGCAGGAAAAGTCAAGAAATAGACTCGATACCTACATGAGGCTCTGTAGCCCAAGAGGACGAGAGATACATCATGTTCTTGACAGCCAACAGAGCTACTAGCCGAGGTCGTGGACTGGGTTGTCTGGAGAGTCAAGGGGAATTCTGCGCCTGGTCCAGATCATGTATACCAGAGGACTGGTGTGAGCTAGTCCGGTGAAAATATCCGAGTGGAATTAAGCTTGTGTTGCACGAAGCCATCCCTAGGCGTTGCTCGTTTCCACCCTCGTTTTTGATGAATCTAAAGGTGTAGATTCTGAGATCTATGGAGCTGCAGGAGTATATATACAAGGTACGATTACATAAGCTAATCTCCAATCCTTGTATATTCTAACAGTTTTAAAGTCTCAACACCTCTCTCAGTTTTCATCTTCTAACATCAAGGGATAACTGGAACTACGATAGCATCTGTAAGCTTGACCAGTTACTTTGCATTGTTTGTTCGAATCTTGTGATGCATCCCGTAAGGCCTAGCCCTAGGAGCCTCTGGCTCCAGCGTCAAGGTTTTCTATAGTGAATATCAAGTACGTTGGCTAGTCTTCAACATCTAAAGGTACTGCTTTCGGTGCTTATAAGAAAGAACACCTAGACAGATCTGACCGGCTGCTTCTTATGAGACTTTCCACGGTGATACCTTTTGCTGATCTGGTGACGACGCAGATCATAAATAGCAGGAATTGAAATCGGCGTATAAGCCGGTATACACCTCGCCTACCTAGCACCACAGAGATCTTCCATGATACATTTAGAAGATATCAAGGGACATGGCGCATAAGTGTGAGCATTGAATTTAGGTTTATCCTTATCCCATGCCATCCTTTTCCCATGAACGTAATCATTCGCATGAGAGTGACCGAGCGCGAACTCCTCTTATCCAGAATCACCGGCCTCCAAAAACCGTCTAGTCGAATCATCCTGTGTTATCGTACCCATGCACCAAGCCCAAAAATGAGCACATTATCCCACAGCTTTAGACAAGCAGTGCGGCTTATCGCGGTCTAGCGGCAGATTCTACGATTTCCATCCTATTTCCCGCTCACGCGCGATGCGTGTCATTCTCTACCCTTAGGTACGGCGGATAGATGCCCATTTCCAGCACAGAAAATTCCGCCCTGGGAAATTCCATCGTTGGGGCTTCTCCGTTGTGAATTTCTCTGTAGCGGCTTCTGCCAGAGAAGACCTAGAGGCTGAATTTGGTTGTTCGGAGTTTATTGCTATGCTGGGCACAAGTTCAGGGTATGGTGATGGAGAACATATCATGGTGAATGAAGAGAATTCAGCACTGGGGGGCAGAAACATATCGCCGTGCTATGTAAAAATCCGGAATAAGATGGTGGTATAAACGTTCCCATGTGAGATCCTGGATAGGTTTCAGGATTTGATGACTTTGCAACTGTTACTTCGGTAGGGGTTAACTCCTGTCGTGGTTGACCTCCACGGCTTGCATTCACATTTCAGGCGGACGAATAGTTCTCCTGGCCAAACGGAGAATAGTTCTGGTCGGAGCTTTGCAAAAGAACAGGATAGCCTGCCAGGAGTCCCATTCTATACTTGAACAGAATCAGACGATTGGTTTCTCCCTTCATTTATAGATCAAACAGCTTGAGAAAACGTGGCATAAGCGTTTCTACAAGAGGGAGAATTTTGTACTTCATATAGTTTGTTTTAGCAATTTGAGACAATAGTATGACATATTGAACAGACCAGCATCTTACAGAACAACAGGGCGTCCTATTGCGCCTGTGAAAGCTCCACTTGGTCGCTCATATCAATAGTGACACAGGGTGAAACTGGGAGGGCTTGTTTTATTGAATGGATACAGGTATTTGAGAGTATGAATACTAGTTGTGAAGAATCTCCGATTGTGCCCATTCGGCATGTATCTTATGGACACCTCTAATGTCTTTTAACTAAAATTTAGGCGGATAGTGTCCGCTAATCGACGGCACTTGCCCTTCATATTGCATGGTGAGAATATACCAGTGCCTAGCCCTAAAAATGACAAAAGGAAAAGGGCGAGTGAGTTTAACATTAGATCCGTGGACAAGGCTTCACATCGCCACATTCTCATGCAACTTTTCATTTGTACTGATCATCATTCTTGAAGGGTTTCTAAGACCAAAGTAACGCTTGGCTGTAAAGCAAGTGGTAGAGCAGAGATGCTAAGATAACCAAACGCTCACATATTCAGATGTAGTTATGCAGCAGTTTGAACATGAGATAATCAAACGCTTGCATTCTTGACGGTAGCCATGCATTAAAGTCATGACGGGGGAAAAAATTCATATTGTACAGAACAAAAACGAAGAAATTGACTGTTATTACCTGAATAGAGAATATCAAGCTTGGCATCCGAATGCTCTACACCATACTCATTTAGCAGAATAACCTAGCCCGGGGATAAATAGCACTATAAAGAAAATGAAGGAAAATATCTGCCAGTAAAGATACTAGTGGTAAGGCCAGAAGACGAGAACGTTGTCTCCCAGCCTAGACTCTGCACTAGGTTATTACACAAGTCAACTTTGGACTTCTTCTCCTAGGTACTGTATCATAACTCACCGAGCTAATGAAAGAGTGGTAGACGTGGGCAGGGTAGGTGCCAAACCACCACAGAGAAAGGAGAGGACGAGAAAAGAAAATGTTTGTGCTCCTGGGAAAAGGTGGCTCCCGAGGCGTAGAGCTCACGTAGAACCTGCGCGCATTGCCTTCCATATTATCGTGGGCAGCAGTGCCTGGGAGAGACATTGAGCTTCCCGAGTCCTACGAGGTCAGACCTGGAGCAAAGTCCAAGTCTTGGGCGACGACCATTTGCTCTCCAGGGGTCCCGTGATTTTTGGGGCATTCTAGGTTTATCCTATTCTCCAACCAACAATACGGGGGTGCATCGGTCAGCTCCTAGAAATAGAGGGGGGAATCTCCGTGCGTGTCAGATACTTCGTAGCAGGCCAGATAAATACTACTTGATAGTATCTCTTGCAAAAGCTCTCGAAGCCCCTCCAAATTGGACACTGACATGTTTTTTTTTGGCCTGCCGCGAAGTAGTTGGTGAGAAAGCCGAGCAGTCTCCGCCAACGCGACCACCAGACGAGAATATATGGGGGCTAGTAAACAAGTCTGACTGAGAGCCATGGCGCCACAGATCACCAAGCCGACACACCCCCATCGACAGGATACTCGACTCTACAAATGCTAATTCTTCTCGCTTCTTGGGCAACCTCTACGTCCTGAATTACACAGTAACGGTACTTGAGTCACGGATTAGGGTTAGTCGCCAAAAGTTAGGGTTGGAATCTCGAGCTTGCGAGGCTTCGGATGAGAATAACATTAGAGTGTTCGAATACCGATAGCAAGGACGAATGACTGAGTACGAGAGTTTAACGCAGAGAGGAGCCACTTCTCTTGATTAAATTTAATAAGAGGAAGGGCTAATATGGAGGTAATTCCTCAAGATCCCAAAATACTACTTGCTTCAGGCGTAAAAAGCGAGTGACACTGCATTGATAAAACTTGCAGTTTGGCCCCATGCTAGCCAGCCCCTGAGTAGATAGCATGTTTTTCTAGCTGAATTGCGATTCTCAAGGCAGGAAAATCACGAGGGTAAAGTACAGCGAAAACGTTGATTGTTAGGTAGAGTTTTCGTTTTACTGTGTTAGTAAGTAGTATAGCGTTTGTCGATTAGGATCCGTGTAACGACTCCCAACTTCTTTTCTTCTATTTTTTTTGGTTAAACCCATAGCAATATTCTATTGGGATAAGAAGAGTATACCTCGAATGGTTTAATGCTAATGGTTAAACAGCTCAAAAACATATTTGTTTTATGCGGAACGAAAAAGTCTCGAAGAAATACACAAATCTTTGAAGTATTGACAACTCTACAGAGGAGATAACGACTGAACATCTATCCGCGGTGTCTCTTACGAACCTGCAGACTTTTGATAGTCTGCAAAGCCGAGATTAAGTCCTTTCGAATACGAAATAATCAAACCCAAAGTCGAATGAAGCTAGAAATTTTCAAAAGCTTTAAGATAAAAAAAGTCTACCAACTCTGCTACAACTACCCTCTAACTTGGACCTGTAATTGCGTGCTCTGGGATTGGTTGAATATATATCCACGACTAAAGGAAAGGCCTAATAAAGGATACGAAAGGGAGAAAGGCGCGTTATAGTATTTAAGGAAAAGGAGGAGGGAAAAGAATACGTTTTAAAGCTATTTAGCTTCTAGAGAAATATCATCGAAAGCAAATAAATTAATAAGGGGTATAATCAAAAGCCGCCTACTCCAAACAGAACGCTTAATATATATTAATAAACAATCGTAATCAGTGCGAAGGGCTGATCTTATAATAGAGCATCTATAGCGACATCACTTATCTAAGCACCTTTTTTAAAATATACTGCTTAACACCTTGAGAGAATAACTATTAACTAGAGTATAAGTTAGACTACAAGGAGTCAATAATTTTACTAGTTTCCCATTATACTTAATAAGACTGTAGCCTTTTCCGCTTATACTATAAAGTTTAAAACTGATGTAGCATATTAAAATGGGGAGAAAAACGGCGCTCGGAACCTCTTAAGTTACCTATCATCACTTACTAGTCATACCCTAGCGCAAGGGGCCTCGAGGCTTCTTGTCAGCCTCGCCTCACTTCAGCATCAATTATCTGGAAGCCACTGCCACTGACACTACCCTAACCTCAGCAATGTCATCCGAATCCGACTCAGAAGGCGCATCCATGGCAGCAGCCATGGGCTTCAGCTCATTTGGCAGCAAGCCAGCTGCCAAAAAAAGAAAATTTAACCCATCCACAGACGCTTTCGTAGGAGGACAAGCGCTAGACAAGATTGACAGGGGTGGGAAGAAAGGGACGGGAAGTGGTGGGAACACAATTCCGTTGGGCAAGGCGAGGGTTCTTGGGACGACGACGAAAGTGGTGGATAATGGTGATGAGATAACGTTGGATCAAGAGGAAGAGGAAGTCGAGGTGCCGAGTGATATGGAGAAGAGCAAAGTACCGAGGGCCTCGATCGAAAGGAATCTAGGAGACAACAGCGAGGACGAGGGACCGCAGTACGTGGATACGAGTGAGGCGGCGCCTGTGGAACGAGAGGGCGATCGAGATCAAAGACCGGCTTACGAGTTAATGGATACGACGCTCAAGGAAGCACCCGCTGCTCCTGCTGCTGGAGACGAGATTCCAGACGCTGAGAAAGCAGAAATGCAGCGGCGCATCGATGCTATCCTGACGAGTGTAGGGAGCGTTGCTCCGCCTCCTGGAACCGACGTTGCGACACCCTATGCTTCGCCTGCGACGGCGGGTATGGCGCCGCCACCGCAGCTTGATTTGCCGCAAAGAATGGCCCTTGGCCCGGGTTCGCATCTGGCATCCATTCAAGGCGCGCCGAGAGGGGGAAGCGAGGGGCTTAGCTCGAGTAGAAGAGATAGGCAGCGCGGACAGTGGGTTCAGGAGAACGAGAAGTGGTATGCGAACTACTATGACCCGAACTTCAATGCCAACCCGTGGGAGACATTGGAGAAAGCCAAGGGGCTGGAGCCGGTCGGGTTATGGGTTTCACATTCTCATAGCCCAGGACAAGCTGGACAGAGGACTTGATTTGTGTCAAGATAAAATTCCAAAAATCGTTGATACCCAGCTTATATCGAAATCTAGGGGATGATGGATTCAAAAATAATATCCCGATAGCTGATTGTAGGATGCCTGAATACAATCTCGATTTAGTATTCTACTGCAAAGCTCGCTAAATCAATCGAAGCCCTCAAACTCATCGCCATACTTCTGATCCTCCAAATTCTTCTTTCTCACGAGCACAATCAAAGCCTGCAACTCATCCTCTTTCTTTCTCTCTTCCTCTGTCATACCTTCTAATCTTTCAGCCTGCTTCTTACGTTTCTTCTTCTCCCTCCTCAACTCCTTAACATCCTGCTGCTCATGCTTATGACTCCACGCCTCTCTCTCCTTCCTCTTTTTCACAATCTCTTCACAAGGTAAGAAAGGCGCCTTGTTTTTCTCTTCTTCCATCGCCACCCTCCTCGCTTTCTCTCGCACTTTATCTTTATACTCATACTCTGCAAAATCAATCTTAACCCCCAACGTTTTATCACCCTCCCATCTCTTCAGCTCTGGCATCTTGGGCAGGCGAACCAGACCCCATGCATTACCGAGTTCCCTCCACTCGAGATCCGCGACTCGAAAGATACTGCTCGCTTGGTGCTTAGAGTAGGCTTTTACCCAACTTACGAAGGCACGCTGGCCCTTGTCGTAGAGAGCGCGGTCTGCGAAGACTTCCTGGCGCATTTTGGATGTGACAAGAGTTGCGTCTTCGCCAGTGATTTCGATAGATGGGTTTTTGAGAGGCGTGATAGGCGTTTTCCGGACTTCGAGGAAAGGGATGTAATCTTCTTCTCGTCCGGGCTGGAGGAAGATAACACTCAGTCCTTTGCGTCCTGCTCGTCCGGCTCGTCCGCAGCGGTGAAGAAAGACCTTCGGGTCGGATGGGGGATCAATTTGTACGACCAGGTCAACCTGCGGAATGTCGAGCCCGCGAGCCGCTAGGTCTGTTGTGAGGAGGATGCAGGGGGTGACTGTAGAGACGTACTTGGAAAAGTTCCTTTGCCGGACATTTGGAGGGTGTTTTCCGTGAAGCGGAATGAGGGAGAACTGGTTCGGGAGGATTGCCAAGAGGATGTGCTGAAAGTAATCCACGGCCGCGCATGTAGAGAGGTAGATGATGCTCTTTTGGGGAGTTGGATCCAATTGAGACAGTATAGATAATAGAGCCGGGAATTTATGAGTTGGAGGTGTCAGTAAGTATGACATTTGCAGACTTGCTGGGGTCCTCTTGTCTTCTCCTGATGCGCTTTTCACTTTGACGGCGATTTTCACTGGATTCCTCAATCCGACTCTGACAATTTCTCCAACTGCCTCGCTAACGCTGGCACTGAAGAGCCCTGTCCTTCTTTGCTTTGGCAATCGGCTCAAGATCTTCTGGAGATCATCTTTAAATCCCAAATCCAACAATCGGTCTGCCTCGTCCAGTACCAGTACCTCGAAAGAAGATTGCGGACAATGTACATGTGGAGAAGATAAAAGTTCCAGTAGCCTCCCCGGAGTAGATATTAAAAGATTTGGACTATTCTTGAGAAACCTGCTAAGATCTTGTGCAGGAGTGGTCGTTCCACCTAGAAGTAGTTGTGGTACAACACTGAGAGTAGTTGACAGCTTTCGTGTCTCTCCTTCTTTCAATGGTTGTAGAGCTTCAGCAGATGGCTGGTGAAAGCCCAGTAGTGTCAAGAGAACAGAATTTATTTGGGTTGCGAGTTCTCGAGTCGGCGAGACGATTATTGCACCTAGGTGGTGCTTCTTGATCGGCTCTTCTAATCGTAATAGCTTTTCAACCACCGGAACAAGGAATGCCAGAGTCTTTCCACTACCTGTAACAGCCTATGTTCTGTTAGCACGAGACAAGGGGCTGAGCATATTACAGCAATCGTACCTCTACTACAACGTCTTTGTTGCCCATGAAGAGGGGAATAGTCGAAGCCTGTACGGGTGTCATTTTGGCAAAGCCCATAGCAGTAATCGCATCGAGGATCCATTCGGCCAATGGTGGTGTTAAGGCGTCCCATGCTCTGGGATCTTTCTTCTCGTCAATAGCTGGAGCCATATCGTGTGTAATTGTATTCTGGGTTTGTGATTCAGCGATTCAAAAAACTTCCGCAAGCGACTGTTATCGCTATCGCCTAGTTCGGCCAAGACAAAAATTTATGGGCGACCTCTCTCTAGTACCGAGTCGAGTCTCAGGGAATTATTAATCTATCGCAGTTTTTTCCACTTTCCTTATAACGTGATAGTTCTAAGCTATATATAATAGGCGGGAAAGGATTGAGTCGTAATAAGTATGAGGAGAACTCCTCGAATTATCTTTTTAGCCTATTATACTTAGAGTCCTAACTCCTTAGATAAGAGTCTAACTTGTACCTTACTTAGAAACTAGTTTCTTCAGGTCTTTAGTAGATACGTTGTCGAAGAGGTACCTATGTAAACAGAGTCGCATTAGGTTACTTATTCTGTTATAGCCCTTTCTTGTTAATAGTGGCCGAGCGGCAGTTTATCTAGTTATACCAAGCGTTTTATTAGTAGTCGCTAGCTTAATTTTCCCCTCCTTTTTTCCTCCCCTTTCAATATGCTATAGTAGTTCTAAACTGTATAGCACGATTGGGAAACGCTGTAGTCGGATTTATATATAGAGAGAAACTAGCCTAAAAACTCCTTATATCTTCACTACTTAGCCTACTATACCTGTGATTCCCGATTCCTTAGATAAGATTTAAATCTTTACCTTAGTCGACAGTTATTCCCTATAGGTCTTGGGCGAGTACGGTCTCAGAAGGTGCCTCAACAAACAGAGTCGCATAAGGTTCTCTATTTTAAAATAAGCCCTTTACGCTAATAGCAGCTATTTATTTGATTATATCAATAGTCTTACTAGTCGGCGGCGGCTCTTGATTATAGACCTTCTTATCGACTTTATACAAATTATCGAAATGTTTACTTTTCCTTTGCTTTCTCCTCTTCCTCTTCTTGTATACAATGACCTGCGTTTTTTCCTTTCGTATCCGTTATTAAGCATTTCCCTTAATTATAGGTATATTTTGAATAATCCTATAGTATATAAGCAAAGGTTGAAAGTAAAGGTTGAAAGTGAAGGGTCTTTGTAAATGAGGTAGTATAATAAAGAGATATTTTTTTCATTCCTACGTTTTCGAAAGTTCAAGCTTTATTTATTTTAGGGTTTGATCATTTCATAGTTAAAAGCACTCAATCTCGGCTTTGCAGACCGTTAAAGATTCTGCAAGTTCGTAAAAGACACTGCACATAGGTGTTGAATCGTCGTCTCCCTGCGCCAGGTATTGACTACAATTCTTTGTATTACCTTGTATAATGGCTTTAAATCGTGTCTTTCCTCCCCGCTATGGCATACTACAATCCGCCTAATTCATCTTCAAACCCAATGTCAAGCCTCTCCTCTAATTTTAGGTATATGTATGAATTAACCCTAGAGTACGCAGATAAAGGTCGAAGTAGGGGGTATATTATAAAAGAGGTGGAAGTATTTCTTTCTACAGCTCTTGAGAAGTTCTGGCTATATTCGACTTAGGGTTTGATATTTCAGCGTTAAAAGGATATAAATTCGGCACTACAGACTCCTAAAGAATCTGCAGGTTCGTAGGAGAAACTGCGTACAGATGTGGAGGAGTCGTCTCCCTATCTATCGCAAGTGATAATCCATTCTTTCAGTGGGCTGCAAACCTACGATTAAATCCACTAATCGGCCTCTCTATCTCGAAGGGTTTTTAATCACTTGAAAACAACTATTTCGAAAGCGATCCTCGAAACCGAAGGGCGAAATAGAGGCTCCAATAGATAGATATGTGTATAAATATATAAAATCATATATTATATATTATATATAATTAAAGTATACATTACTTAGTTTGTCTATGCTTTCAAACGTTGAACTTATTTAGTAAAGTTTAAATATATCAATCTACGATATACCCAGGGTAAAAAACCTCGTCAAGGGCTTAGGGGACTCAGGTCAGCTCGATCTTAAAATTCAGATGGAGAATATTCTGAACACAACAGTTTGCCCTTGTAGTAGTTGGTGGATTTGTAGCCCACTGAAAAAAGGGAGTACCTAACTAATGATAAAAGTTTTCGGACGACATACAAATAAAATTTATGACATCTGAAAGGTCTTTGAGAATGTCAAGCTCTTTTCAGCCTTCCGCATATGCTCAAGACTGAAGCCTAGTCAGCAGATAATCGTTTCTGGAGCAAACTTCTGTTACTCTTCCACCGACTTCCAGCCTGTAACTCTATGCATGATTTTCTTATACTTTTTGTCCTATTTGCAACTTGCGCAAATTGGGTTCAAAAGTTAGATAAGCTATCGATGAGGCTTGCAGACGTCTGTGCCTGCTTTTCCAGCTTCCGACCCAACCTATCAAGTCCATTAGGGAATATGATACAATGCCAATATCAAAGACCTATAGTATGCAAAAATCATATCCACAGAATATCTTTTCCTCGCATCCATAAAGTTCACTAGGTGGTTCAGACGAAAAGCACACGCATGTGACATGGTCTATCCGTGAAGGTTGTCGTGTGCTTAGTCAAAAGAGCACCTGGAAAATTATCCAAATGAACCACAATCTTCCTCCATCCACAACCACCCACCCCTAACCTGTGCCTTCAACGGCGCAAAGAAAGCAACCATATCTCTCTTCAACGATGCAGCGCAGTTTCGTCCTGCGATATTTTCCTCGCTGGACTCGATAGCCATCTTCGCGACCTCTCCTGGAACAACGCGCGCATCACGCAAAGACAAGCATCTCCGCTTATTCCCTCCGCGCTGGCTATTTGGTATAAAAGAAATCGCACGTCAAGTATCAGGCGCTATTCGGGTTTCCTCCCTTCCACCATTCACCATGTCACGGTCATCGTCATATCATATTCCGGCGACCCCGAGAGTAATCTCTCCTTCCCCGACACCTTCTGAGACCCGCGAAGCGTCGCAAGAGGGGTATTTCGGTCCAATGACGAGATCTGCGAGAAAGAAGGCAGCGGCGGCTGCAATATCGATAGATGAAGGGATAGATGAAGACGACGAGAATGTGAGCCCTGAGCTGAGTAGAGCGAGGTCAAAGAGCCGGAGTCCTATGAGAGCACGAAAATTTCCTGCGCTTACCTCCGTCAACCCAGCAGCAACTCCCGCGACGAAAAAACCTCCGTTGTTAGTGAATGGAAATGGGCATGTGTCTGTTACAAACGATCACCTTTCCCCCACCTCAGCGAGTCCGGGGTGGAGCTGGAGGGATCTTAGTCGCAGCCCGAGTCCACTTGGTTTGATTCCTATTCACAGACACTGGCGCTCGTTTGTACATCGGCACGAAGTCCCACGGAAGCTGTTGCACGTCTCTATTGGATTCTTCACTATTTGGCTATATGCCTCTGGTATTCAGACCAACGCGATCACGCCCTGGCTGATGTCGGCACTGGTTCCCATAGCTGCAACAGACTACCTACGACACAAATACCCGCCTCTTAACAGGTTTTACGTTCGGGTCCTGGGTGCTCTTATGCGGGAAACCGAGTATGCTGGGTGGAACGGGGTCATCTGGTATCTGCTTGGTGCTTGGGTTGTTCTCGGTTTCTTCCCCAAGGACGTTGGGGTCATGGGCATTCTTCTCCTCTCCTGGTGTGATACAGCGGCTAGCACCATCGGACGAGCATATGGCCGCTACACCCCCCGCATCAGGCGCGGAAAGTCGTTAGCGGGTTCATTGGCAGCGTTTGCGGTTGGTGTGATTACCGCAGCCTCGTTTTGGGGATGGCTGGGACCACGAACCGGGCCGTTTGCTGATGACACTGACTGGCCTTTCATGTTCACAGGAACTCTGGCTTTACCTGCAATTGTCAGAGACGCTTTCGGGTTGAGCCGAGCACAAGCGAGCATCTCGGGTGGTTTGGCCTTGGGGGTAATGAGTTTATGGACTGGATTTGTGGCATCGGCGAGCGAGGTGGTTGACATTTTTGGATGGGACGACAACTTGACGATACCAGTGCTCAGTGGAATCGGGATGTGGGGATTCTTGAAGGTCTTTGGGTAGGTGTTCCTAAGTAATTCTCCGCAGTGTATAGGGAAATTCAAAGGGATTAAGCGTTTGGTGGTACATGACAGCGCGTTTTAGAGTAAATCGAAATTATGCCACTCTCCATTGCAGCTGCAGAATCATGCAGGAATTCGCTGGTCATGCAGCAGATTGATCTAACCTGCTTACCTTCTGGCGTGGGATAAGAAGTCTAAGGCGGGGGGAGGGGGGGAGGCAATTACCGATACTCAGCTTTCTACCACGGCAATGGTTTTGCCTTCTGAGTCCCGTGGGCTCCGACCTCGTCTCTTCATAGCCTTGCGCCTCTTCGCCCCCGACGTTGCGCACCGTTTACAATCACACAACGGCGACATGTCATGCGGGTGTCTTCCTGCAGGACTTGCTTCCCTTCGGAGGCGGAGGCACGCAATGGAGATATATGTGTCACTACGTTATGAGAGGCGGTTGCACGAACGGTTGTGGTTCTTGTTGTCCTTGATGATGAGAATCTCGGGACCGGGCTGTGGTGGTGGTTGCAGTTGCACTTGTATTGATTGCATCGGCTCCATTGATTTTTTCTCTCGCCCCCGTGTAGATGGAGGAGACGAGGGGCGATGGGACTGCAAATTGAGCCCGTAGAAAGAGTCCATCCTGTGATCGATGGCTGGCGGGTCGACTGGTGCTGGCGCTCCCTGTGTTTCTCGTCTTTTTCAATGCTCGTTTGGAGGGGTCGTCGCGGTCGTCTCGGTCGTCTCGGTCGGCTCGTCATGTCATGGGCAGGGGTGTTTGCAGTGCAGCCAGCCAGCCAGCCAGCCAGCCAGCCAGTCCGACTTTTCTTCTTTGGTGTGCGTTGTCCTCCTGAACGTCAACCATACCTGACATACCGACATAATGCACTTCAGCCCAACTTCCATCTTCACTCATCGCCGCACCGTACACACAGCCATACCGTATCCAGACCGTACCCGGCCAGACCCAACCTCATCGTGCTTTCTCCCTTGCACCCTGCCTGCACGCTGCTTTTGCTCTGCACTAGGCTGAGCGCGCTTGCTCGTTTGTTCCGTATCAAAAAAAACCTTGCCCTCGGCGGGGTGGAAAAAAGTCCAACTACCACGACATCGACCCCCCTCCGCCCTGTATCCCACCAATCCAAACGCTTTTCGGCTCATAAGTTGTCCAGAAGACTATCTCTGGGCAATAGAAACTCTGCGCCAGGCCAACCTGTGCCGGCGGCGGATGTCAGAGCCCAGGCATCAACCCCATCGTCCCTCCTGCTGCATGCTTGAGAGCCGGATAGGACAAACCACTGAGAGTGGGAGCGCGGATCGAGGACGTTGGGGTAGGGGCCTAGGCTGGAAGATGACCGTGATCAGCCTATCCTCTCCCTCCTCGAGCGGGGTCATAGATATGGAGGGCAGTCGAAGGGGTCAGATCCATTCCCCTCGATGGTTGGCAGAGTCTCAAGCGAGCAGAGAGTCTGGACAGGTATAAAAGATAGCCCAAGGGCCCTTTCATGTCAGGAGCTCTTTCTCTTTCTTTCCAATCCGTTTGCACACTCTCAGACCTTGACACACGCAAACACTTTGTCTTACAAAAAGAACATCACTTCACCTCTCTGAATCCTCTTATCTTTGCTTGACGTTTGTCTCATCAGGTCGTCACATACTCACCATTTGCACAAACTTTTTCACCTCATAATACCCCAATATCGCTTGACATCACGTCAGTCACGATGGCCTACCAACAGAGTTATTACCAGACCACTTCTCTCCCAATGTCTGTTCCACACAAGAGTCAGCGACACTACACTCCCCAAAACCACGGGTATTCGGTTTCACCTCCCGAGGCCCCTGAGTCAGTTACGACTGGCTCTGGCATGGGAAATTCAGCCTACTCAGTAACATCTAGCAGTAGCGCCAGTGGCGAGTACGATAGCACTTCTTCAGCCAACGGCATAGATATGCAGGAGTACATGCAAGATCGCTTTAATAGCGCGTTTGATCCTCTTCCTCTCGATCGCACTTTGGCGGTCCAAACCCAAACGTGAGTTTTCACCCTGACAATTACCCCACAAATTCTAATAAGTAGACAGCTCCGGATTGCTGAATGCGAAGCACCGAGAGCTCCTCGAACTGCAGCAATTGGCTCAACAGCGTTTAGCGAAGTCGCGAGCCAGATTGACTGAAGGCTACCAAGATGCGAAGGAAGTCAAGCGAGACTTGGAGTGGACACAGAAGCGCGTTTCGTAAGTACTCGTTTTAGATACTCTGGCATCCTCCATCGAAATCATTGGCCCTGACCGCAATTCTGCATTCTTTCCGCAAAAACCGCTCTAACAGCAAAAACAGCACGTTGAAAACCAAAGCCTCCCGCAAACACCCCAAGGAGTACAAGCAAGCCCGCGCTCGCTATCCATCGCCCGATTACTAATCGAATTTTCCCCGCATTCCCTACCAAAATTTCTGGTTTTCCAATTCGGCAATCTGTTGTCGTCGTCGACCCCCCCTTTTCCATTTAAGTATATGCGTACCGCAGGCGAGCAGTGCGAAGCGAGACGTCCTGGCGTCTAACACAGCCGCGGAAATGTCCCGCCGTACCCCGATACTGCTGCTGCTTTTAGCACAGGCGCGTATGCCTCTCTTCTTGCGGCGAGCAGCTCACTTCACGGCTATTACTGGGCCCCCGGCGCCGCGATGGTGGGTTCCACTGCTGCCATTACTTGCATAGCCGGCCCTAACAGGCTGGAGTACCTGCTGAAGGCTTGTCTACTTTTCCCGGGGCCCTGGCGGGCTTGATTTGGGACTCTAGGATTCTTTGGGGAGTTTCTGGCTGCTTTTGGATGGTTCTCTGCTTCATAGGTTCTAGCGTTTCCTAGTCTGGTCTTCCAAGGTGTGGACAAGAAAGGCAGATAACATCCTGACAGACTGACTTCAACCTCACGTGGTTCTTCCGTCTTGTGCTTGCTTGTGGGCTTTGTGATGACTGCGCGTGGCTGGAGTAGCTGCCGCTTGCCTTTGCTGGGAGGGGTGAGGAGAAATATGCCTTCTTTTGACATAGCAGCTAGGGAAGTGGTGAGGAGTGGTGGTCATGACTATCACCCATTGCTTTAGACAAGACTCGACACTCATGATCATATCCTTCTCCATATCCCGTGATCTGGACCCGGCACTTGGGTGTATGACATAAGCAGCGAGTAGGCTACGGGTGGTGGGCCAATAGGAGGGGCTGTCCACTGGTCTATTTAGACACTAGGGCGATACTTGACATTGGCTAATCAACTGCCTCTTTATACGGATAGTAACAACATTTGCTCTCTAGGTTACGGTTAGGGCTCTGAGGGAGCAGAGGACTTGCATTGTCACTGGTGATGTGTTGGTTGAACTCAGGGGGAGCATGAAGTTGATTTGACACGTCATGAGCTAGGCTGTAGTAGTACTAGGGCTGAGCTTAGGGGAGGAGAGAGCCTTTGGCACAGATCAACATGTGGAATTTAGTTGTCCAGGTTGGATACGTTAGGATCAGAGGATTTGTGTATGTTTTGATCGATGGTACTCTAGTATTTGACAGAGTGATTCAGGGGTGCTCACGTAGGGTTTCCGCTGATCTGTTTAGCTGTTTACACAGGATGTTGGTGTATCGAGTTTTCCTGGCGTTTTCAATGGATAAAATAAGCACATATCCTCATTTGTACCATGAGACTTCAAGCTGGTGACAGTATGATTTGATTCATGATATAAAAGTGAAGCTAGTGTTTGTGGTAATTTGACTGAACAGAAAAGCTTTTCTCATGTAGGACCCAGATCCAAACCGAATTGTCCTGGAGCTGGGCAATTCGTCTCTACAGGACAAAGAGGAAGCGCAAGTGGCAGTGGGTTTACTTAGCTAACATTAAATCTCTAGTGCGATCTCGTGATACTTTCTCTCTTTCTGGCTTGCTGTTAGCAGAGCAGCTAAACTGCCATCCCATGTTCATTGTGAATCAATTAAGATAACAGAGCTAGATTTTGAATATCTTTTCGTAGTCGTAGTCTTGAGATCGCCACTGCAAGTTTATAACTGGTATTCTATGCAGGTTTTGTCCTTGTAATACACTTGCAGAGCTGTGGTCTTCAAGTAAACAGGGGTTTCAGGCCGCAGGTGTTAGCCGAGGCGAAGCTTTCCAGCGTACATCTCTCAATGTGTCGAGGCTCGGGGCGATGGCATGTAGAGTTGCACTTAGATTTTCATTGTTTTGAAGGCACAAACCCTGCAATAATAGCCGAGCCGACCCCCTTTCGTCCTCAAGCCCATACTCAATGTACTTACATAACCAGGCCAGATTTTTGAGTGGTATTGAGTAAAGAAAATCATATCGTATCACAGATAGAAATATGACCACCAAAATATGAAGATGCAGAAACGGCGCATTGGGTTTGTTCTGCAGATGGTTCTACTATTCTAGCGCTCACTACAATACAGGTCTGAGAACGGGAGGCGGAACGCGATCAAGCAATTCCAATTTTTGGCCAATACAAGGCTTTCCCTCTTTCACCGAATGAGTGAACAGTTCAAGAGTATCTTTCCTTCATGAGTACTGACCAAGCTGACCCCACGATCACAGCCAACATGCAGATTTACCATTTGGGTGGTGAGAAGATTTTACCACGACTCGGTTGGCTTGTCGGAAGATCCCCATGAAGCATCACCACCTAAACGCACTAATTATTATGTGTTCTGTGATCTACACACTCCACAACTGATGTCATGGAGTCGGATCATGGAATAATTATTAACTTACCAGCGGTGGTAGCCTCAGCAGCAGCATTGGTAGATGCAGCCCAGTCTCCTCCATCAGCTTCCCAGCCAGCACCGGCACCTGGGGCGGCAGCGGCAGCACCAGTAAAGGCAGTGGCTTGTGCACCAGAAACTTCCCAGTCACCCCCGGTAGCACCGAATCCAGTGTCAGCTGGGACGGCCTCCTCGACCTTAGCCTCCTCGATAGCCTCCTTGTTTTCTATCTCAATTTAGCATTGAATCGCACTCCCGGATGGCAAAACATACCCTCAGCCTCAGGATCACGGTAGAAGTATAAATCAACCATGACGTCCCACTCAGCCTCGCGGGAAGCGATGGAGCCACGGAGTCTAAGAACCTCACGAGCCAGCAACCACCAGACTAGACCAATAGAGTGACGACCCTTGTTGTTGGTTGGGATGGCGACATCGACGAACTCGGTTGGGGAATCAGTATCGCAGAGAGCAATCACGGGGATGTTGACGTATGAAGCCTCCTTGATAGCTTGGGCATCGGTACGGGGGTCGGTGACGATGATAAGGCGGGGTTCCTTGAACGATCGGGTGATGTAGTTGGTGAAGTTACCGGGAGTGAAACGACCAGCGATGGCGACGGCACCGGTGTGGGCTGCGAACTTCAAGACAGCACGCTGTCCGTAAGGACGAGCAGAGATGACACAGATATCGGCGGGGTTGTCGATAGCTGCGATGATGCGTGCCGCAAGGACGATCTTCTCCCTGCACGCGAGAATTGTCAGTTCGCGATTCTGTGCGCCAAATCCCAGAGCCCTTATTTCGCCCTTCGATTCACGTACCAAGTCTTGCCAATGTTGATGACATTGATTCCGTCAGGTCGAGTCTTCCAGAGGTATGGCTCCATGTGAACTTGCAAGTTCTTGGATCCGCTAGAACTCAGGTCAGCGTTGTCTGCAATTTGAAGCCGGTTGGAACTCACAGATGAGCTCCAGAGGAGAGCAACATCTCGATATCCTGAGAAGTGGCATTGAAGATTGGGGGGAGTTGAGAAGGTGCCATCTTTACGGTTTGAAGTTGTCGAGCCGTTCCTAATGTTAATCAGCTGCACGGAATTTTGTGTGCGCAACCAAAAGTTCGCGACAGACCTAAGCGAGCGTCGGACTTACCTCGATTGGCTCTAGCATATTGAAGCCTGGGGACTGAGGCCTGATTTACAGAGAATGTTGCTCAGAGTGGGTCGGTCGTTGATGTTAATTCGCAAATCGCTCGAGGAGAAAGAGACAAAGACAACTCAACCCTCGCAACAATGCCTCCCCGGATACCTGTTCCGACGAACGTCGGTGTTACGAATTGTAAGCTGTTATCTTGCGCCCGTTCAGAGACTCTAGCCTAACACATCCAGTATGCTTCCGACCGTCTCTTAATACTCAATTATCTGTTGTTACCCCAGCCAGTTATACTACGATGGCACAAAGGAGGAAGCACAAGGATCCATACGCCCTGGCCCAATCAAAGCAAAGAAAGGATTCGAATCTGTCGCGGCAAGCAGTACTTCGTAAGGAGAGGAAGGCGGCGATGGGAGATCCAGTTCGAGGTATCACTACACCATTTTTGGAATCATTCGACGACGTTGGGGGATCAGTAGCATTCAAAAAAACTGCAGCTATAGATGTTCAAGGCTCCGAAATTAAGAGCGTCGATAATGTTCTGTTGAACCACTTCCTCATCCCCTCAGAGCTCGAAGCGTCCCTCAAGCACTCTCAGGCATTGACCGAACCAATTGTGTCCACGATACGAGATTTTGCGGATCCAGTCAAAGAGGAGGAGGCCAAGCAGAGGCATCAAGACGGGCATGCCAATGCTGTGGCTGCTTTAGCTAGGATCGTCAGTCTGTCAAACGCCAACCAGAAGGACAAGACAAGGGCGAATGTGTTACGGTGCATCGAGAAATTTGGACGACACAATACGGACCAAACTTTGCGACCAAGAGCACCGCCCAACCCTGAGACGTTAGGAAGCAAACCGCAAGCGGAGAAGACGCCTAGAGCTGGTCCCGATACAGGGAGTTCAGAAGTTCAGATTGCCATATTGACAGCCAAGATCAGGGTCCTTGCCAATCAGTTGGAGAGGGGAGGAAAGAAGGATAAGATCAATAAAAGGAACTTGAGGATTATGGTGCACAAGAGGCAAAAGTTGTTGAGATATCTACGGACCAAGGAGCGTGGAGGGGATCGATGGCAGCACTTGGTAGACAGCCTAGGGCTAACTGAAGGAACATGGCAAGGCGAGATCAGTTTATAAAGTTTCTACATCATGTACCACCTAAGAATTGTATCACTGGAAATACGAGCTGTACACATGGCATTACAATGATTCCAAACGCCGATCGCGCCTACAATAAAACTACAAACCATGCCAGCCGATTCGAAGCAGTGTAAGAGAATATAAAGACATGCAGGTCTAGAATACACTGATGTAATTGCCAATTCTCTCCTTTTGATTTTGCGCGATGCACTCGGCAATCCATGTAATGTTCCGAATTTCCTAAAAAATACTTCTTAGCCATAGTATACTTCATATTTAACAATACGTACCTGCTCCCTCAACTTCACCCAAGCATAGACGATGGCGTGTGAAAATTGCCTTGTAAAAGCACTCTTTGAAATCTCCATCTCCTTTTGGTAAAACATGTCTTCCAAGCTCTTCCCATCGCCACCTACACCACCGCTCATGTTACCTGCTCCTGTGCTGGCTTGTCCTAGTCCGGTAGCCTCAAAGTAGCCTTTGTAGTCACTGACACCATCAACAGCCAGTCTTACGCCCTCGATGTCATCTGCTCTGGAAAGCATAAAGGATCCTTCAGGGTATAGGCGACCGAAAGAGGGATAGAGCTTCTTGCGCTCAGCCTTGGACAGCTCAGTGCCAAAAGAATTCAAGGTAATGTTGATAGCTCTTCGGTCAGCCTCGAACTCCAGGATTTCAGTCATGACTTCAGATGTAGGTGTTCCCGCCATTTCCGAATCTGTGTTAACAAATTTGTGGAAATCCTCCAAGTAGTTCTTATACAGAGTATTTCGCACAATTTCGATATTCAGCTCGTCCAAATCTTGGTGGCTCAGGCTCCCCTTAAAGTATGGCGCAAGAGGGGTCTCGATTAAGACGCTATTATACAACTCCTCTATGTTGGTGGCCACGCAGAGAACTGGCATCGTCTCGAACCAACCGAGCGGATGGCATCGCTCCAGCAGCTCTCGGGTATCTCTTTCATGAAGGGTTCCAGTGATCAGAAGCGCAACGTTATCAATCATGTATCCATACGTGAGGTAATCCATAAACTTCGCAAGAGAACCAACTGCGTTTGCCCGTACATATCGGAATTCGGAGATCAACTTGTCAGTTGTCTTTGCGGCGAGGGTTGAGGTTGAAGGGTTCGGTGGCAGTGAAGCAAGGAAGTCGCCGTATGCCGGTCCGAGTTGCAGCTTGAGATCTGCGATACAATTCAGTACGAAGTCCTCCAAGCTGGACGTATAACTAACCATCAATTGTCTCGCATTGGACAAGGTTATTGTAGTTTTGGCCAGTCAAGAGACCATTTCTGTATCCTTTCACAGTTAGCTCGAGTAGATGGCATAGCTTCAAATTTGTTCTTACCTCTCACAATACCTTCAATGTAACCATTATTAACATTGAAGAAGAGACCCTCCATCTTGAAGGTAGTAGCGGAGCTTTCAAATATCGCCTGAGTACGAATGCGCTTGCAAAGAACTGAACGCTCGCAGGCCACCAGCGGAGGATGACGGTCGACTTCGTATCATGTGACTTATGCGCTATGCCGGTCAGGGCTTAGACTTCCCGCTCTAAATTTTGTTAATCGACGCCCAAAAAAAAAACTAAGCTCGTTCTATTAACTCAAGAATCTTTCCCGTGCAACAATCACGGCTTCTATCACCTGCAAGTCAAGATGGGTCTATTCGTTCTGAGCGAAACTTCCGCAGGCTTTGCACTGTTCAAGGCCAGGGATAAGCACATTCTCAAAAATGATTTCTCAGACGTTGTAGAAACTGCGCAAGGAGTTAATACGCTGTAGGTATCAATTGACTGGAGAAAGTTACGGTATTGCTAACTATCACGTATGTAGCCTGAAGCTGAAGAAGTTCGAAAAATTTGACAGCGCGGCAACAGCTCTTGAGGAAGTCGCGGCATTGACTGATGGACGAGTCTCGACTATGCTTGCAAGTCTCCTCGACACGCTGAAGGATGAGAAAAAAGCTTCCCTGGCTGTGGCAGACCCGAAGCTTGCTCAGGCGATCAATAAGCTGCCAGGCCTCTCTCTCACACCCATATCTGACTCCACCACCAACGATATCTACCGTGCTATCCGCGACCACCTTCCCTCCCTTATACCGGGTCTCGGACAAGAAGCTATCTCCACAATGGCTCTTGGTCTGTCGCATTCGCTGTCGCGGCACAAGCTCAAGTTCTCGCCTGATAAGGTTGACACTATGATCATCCAAGCTATTGCGCTTTTGGACGATTTGGACAAGGAATTGAACACCTACGCTATGCGTGTCAAGGAATGGTACGGATGGCATTTTCCTGAAATGGGCAAGATCGTAAATGACAACTTGGCCTACGCCCGCATCATCATCAAGGTTGGTATGCGCACAAATACTACCAGTACCGATCTCTCAGACATTCTGCCGGAGGAAATCGAGACTGCTATCAAGGCAGCCGCCGAGGTTAGTATGGGTACTGAGATCACTGAGGAGGATCTGGAGAACATACAGTTGCTTGCCGATCAAGTGGTTGGCTTCACAGAGTATCGTCAACAGCTATCGCAGTACCTTACCTCCCGTATGGCCGCCATTGCCCCCAATCTGACGGAGATGGTTGGCGAATTGGTTGGAGCAAGACTGATCGCTCATTCTGGATCGCTCATGAATCTTGCCAAGAGCCCTGCTAGTACTATCCAAATACTCGGTGCTGAGAAGGCACTATTTAGAGCTTTGAAGACCAAGCACGACACGCCCAAATACGGTCTCATCTACCACTCATCCCTGGTTGGGCAAGCTACAGGAAAGAATAAGGGTAAGATTGCACGTATGTTGGCGGCTAAGGCAGCTATCGGACTTCGTGTCGATGCGCTATCGGATTGGAGCGCGCAAGGTGAAGGGAAGGGTGATGACATTGATGAAGAGGAGAGGTCGGCACTGGGTGTCATTTCAAGATCAAAGATTGAACGTCATCTTCGGGGACTTGAGGGTAAGCCATTGCTTCCCAGAGGTGTCGCTGTTGGCCCAAATGGAACTGTTGCTACTCCTGGTAAATGGGAGGTAAAGGAGGCCCAAAAGTACAACGCTGATGCCGATGGACTTGCTGGTGACGAGCCTGCTGCGGCTGCTCCTGTATCCGAGAAGAATTCAAAGAAAGAAAAGAAAGAAAAGAAACAAAAGAAGGAGAAGAAGTCGAAAGTTGAAGAGGTCAAGAAGCCCCTGATCCAGGAGGTAGCTGCAGAGTCAGACTCGGACAAGGAGATGGCAGATGTTAGCGCTGATCTCGGCCTTGCTCAGCCAGACCTGAATGGTACCAAGACGAAACCAATCGCTCAAGAACCTGAGGACAACTTAGATGATGAGGCTTCTGACTCTGAGGCTGAGGCAAAACCTGATGGTTGGCAATCAAAGATCCTTGGCAACACTATTGAGGCTAAGAAGGCTCGGAAGAAAGAGCGTCATGAGCGCAAAGTTGCTGCGGCTGAGGAGAAGGCTAAGAGAAAGGCAGCGAAGAAGGCGAAGCGTGAAGCCAAGGCAGAAGTAGAGCCTGTTGCACTTGCCGCACCCGAAACACCGGCACAATCCGCGGGGGCCGAAGACCCGGACATTAAGCATGCCGAAGCCGCAGGCTTAAGTCTCAAGAAGTACAAGAAGAAAATCGCAAAAGGCAGTATCGTTGTTGGTGGTACCCCGGCCGCTAAGGAGAAGAACGAAGACAGCACCCCTGTCAGCATCAAGAAGCGGAAAGCAGACGACGCTGATGTTGAAAAATCAGAGAAGAAAAAGAAGAAGAAAAGTAAGAACTGATTGCCTATGACCTTCCTTTTGTACCATAATACCTCACTGGATGTCGGGGTGTTGGTTGTCTAAAGTGGCGTTTTGGTTGATAAACATGAGTAAGGTATCCTTAGGAGGCTTGTTTGTGGCGATAGTTCATTTTGCATCAGAAGAAAATTGCGGTATATGCTATGCAGAATGAATTCTGAAGTCGCGCTGTGCTGTGCTGTGAATTTAGCCATGTTTCCTATATTTCAAGTTCCCACAAGTGTGGGCAAATTACTGGTATTGGGTTTCTCCTAAGAGTTGAATTCCAATTATCGAATCAAAGCAATCAGTCTGACATTTGCAATTGTCAAATCCACTAGTAAACCCCATTGTTTCAGTTGGCTACTCAGCGTCGGTGATTATATTGGCCACCCTGCTTCACTTGTGGCGAATATAATATTACGATAGCCCTCGTACATTGAAGCGGAGCTATCTGTTCTGACTTGCCAAGCCCAAGTCGCTTTATCTTTCACATTGCATCATTGGTTATAATTGATTTATCCATCCTCATACTTTCATCTATACTACAGGAATTGAACATAAGCTTCCGTGCAACTTCACATATTGAAGGTCCTCGGGGCTTCCCTCGAACAATACGCCTAGAATTTACGTAACGGTGTGGAACAGGGCAGAAGCGACACCAGAGGGCGGTAGATAATCTTCGCGTTCGTGGTATACTTTCCCATCCTGTAATCCAGTCAGCCAAATACTCTTGCACATCTTGAACGGAAGCGGGACGATATATCCGACCTTTCGATTCCCTTCGACCGAGCATAACTGCTCCTGCCTCCTTTGATACTACCATTCTCTCCCGCCGGCCCCAGACGAAGCACCTCTTTTTCCAAGCGAGCCATGATGTCAAGCGTCGTAATCCGCAGACCTACCAAAGTCTCCTTATGACTCCCAGCTCCTCTTGTAATAGCAAGGTCGAGAAGATGAAGGGCTGCGTACATATGCTCTCTCGCTGTCGCCAGTGGGGCAATGGTGGCTATGAGCTGGATGGTTTCGATCCGAGTACCGAGATGAAGAGATGATGAGTCGAGCAGCTCAATACATCGGTGATGACAGAGATCGAGATCGCCATCGAGATAAGCTCCTTGTGCCTATCACGCACCGGGTTTGAATCAACATGTTTTCTTAAGAACTCGTGAGATTGGTGGGTAACTTACACGTTTGAACTGAGAGAGAAAGGCTTCAGTCTTAAGTCTAGCAATGAAAATTTCTGACGTCGATGAAACTAGGACGTGTTCATCTTCTCGATGCTCTGCTATTGTTGTTTCTGTCAACCGTGATCCGAACTTTCGTCGAATATTTCCGATCGGTGTGCTTGATTTGCTATGCTGCTCGGTGGTGATTCTAGAACGGAATGGATTCAGTAGAGATCCGTTTCGCGGAGAGCTTCTCTTGTGGCGGAGAGGACCCTGTGGCTGGCGGTCGACGTTCATTTCCCAGATGGTTTTGGTAGTGCTTCGAAAAGTTGGTGACGGATCGCGCTTTTGACGCGGAATGGCCTTCTTGAATTTGAGAATTAGATCTCTACAGGCGAAATTGAAGTGATACTCACGTATTGGGATTCTTAGATACTTGCTTGCACAACGTTAGTTGCCCTCCCTCCGAGACTTAGAAATCATGAGTGAAAGATTGCAATTATCTCCCCTTCTATGCACTTGTGTGGAATTCAAATATGATAATCATCAGAACATGAGATCAACCTAGCTCCCCCAAGTGTAGAATTAAAGTGGCGTATATATGTATCTATGGTCTTCTTGGCATCAACCCCCCTTTCTCACCTCTCGCTAAATTTCAAAATCTTCGACTCGCGACTTGTCAAGAGTAGCAGCTTGAAAATATTAAATGATGTTTGTTCAGAGTGAGGACAACATCTCTAAAGCATAGTTTGAGTTGATTTCTAGTAACACTGGATTCAATAAACTATTAAAGACCCACGATTCATCGGGATAAATGTGCTCTTCGAAGCTGTTCTAACTTATTTACTTATGCCCCTCGACTTCACCGACCGTTATTTTTAGCTCGCAAGATGATGGAACAGCGATAACCAGGTGAATCAGTGGTCCTTGGCGGACTTAAGGCCTCAAGGTCATACAATTTTCACAACAAGGACTAGTAGCGGTAGCAGACCTGTGAATTGATGTAAGACATTCTCTCAAGACTGTCTGCTCCTCGAGAATGTACTGCCCCGAAGTAAAATCCAAGTAGAACCCTTCATAAAATTGGAAAAACTTGGGCGAACTTCATGGCCTACAGAGTTAGCTTGGTTAGATAAAATATTACTATGTGATTTTTGTACAAACAGATTTCTTTTAGCTAGCTATTTGTGTGTCACAAAATATAGACTATCTTTATTTTGTTTTCCGCGCAAATATGGAGTATACGTATGCATTGAGCTTTTTGAGCTTCGAAAAAATGTATCAGGACTAAGTCCACGCTAGTCCTCGCTTCCAAGAATCTCAGCCTTGCCTCTTTGCCTAGTTTTAACAGCCAACCGTTAAAACCCCACCGCAATAGAACAAACATGGCAGACCCCATATCGCGTTCCCGTTCGCCCTCACAAGGACCTTCAAGACGACGAAGCCGTTCGCCCCCTCGTCGTTCCGAATCGGACAGGGAGCGCACCCGAGATCGTCGCGACAAGCCGCGAGGTGGCGGCGGAGGCTTCAAATGGAAGGACAAGCGTAGCAACAACGATGAGCGAGAAGGCGGAGGGAAGAGATTAGAGCGCGGGTACCGCAATCGCTCGCGTTCGCCGCGCCGAGAAAGAGAGAAGCCAAGCGAGAACAAGGAAAGCAAGGGCAGTTCGGTGGAGGACAAGTTCGGTGTAGCAGACAAGTTCGGGCCCTCGAAAGCGAAGAAGTCGGCGGAGAACACGGATGCCCCGCCCGAGAGAGCGCCTGCTACGCTTTCCGCACCACAAGCTGCTGCTCATGGCGAGCCAATGATTATCGTACATGTCAACGATCGTCTGGGGACCAAGGCGGCCATCCCTTGTCTGGCATCGGATCCCATCAAACTGTTCAAGGCACAGGTTGCGGCGAGAATTGGGAGACAGCCGCATGAGATCCTACTAAAGAGACAAGGAGAGAGGCCGTTCAAGGACCAGTTGACATTAGAAGATTACGGAGTTAGCAATGGGGTTCAGATTGATTTGGAGATTGACACTGGGGAGTAGGTCTGGATGGATGGTCAAACCGACGTCGACGACTGGGCCCCTAAGCTGGATAGGGACTGCGCCTATCAGACCCCTAAACTAAGTGCTCATATGCAAAATAAATGGTGATGCTTCGATAGCCTCAAAAGGTTGACTTTTTCTTATCGCGATAAGCCTCGCTACTCTACGACATCACCTCCCCATCTCTCTACAACACCAACAACATCACCAATGCCTAGATTCGCCCTCGAGCAGAAATGCTAACCACAAGTCCACATCTGCGGACGAGTCGCCCTTCTCCAACAACCGTCGAGTACACCGTCTCGACTTCACCAACCCTCACACTTCCCCTCCGTCTCCTTATCATCTTCACATTCATCTTGCGCCTCGCCGTCGCACTCGTGGTCCTTCTGCTCCTATACTCCAGATACCTGCTCACCTCGCACGCCTCTCTCGAACAAGGATCTGCGACAGTTTCAAAAACCCTATCGCAAGATTACGTCTACCAAGCCCTGGGCGCCATACACCGCACCTGCCTCGGGACGCTCATATCCCTCGTCGCGACGCGAACCCCCCTCGCCCTCCACCTGACAATCTCCTTGTGTCTCATCTACCTCATCTCTCTGCGGCTCCACACAACCGAGTCGCTGCTCGTACTCCGCGGTCTGGGGATCCAGACTTCGTCGTCTTCAGACACCTACCTGAGTAGTAGCACGACCCGCTTCATACCGACCGAGAAGATCCAGGACATACTGGTCAATGAAGCTTTTCGAGGATTCGAGGTGAGGTATTACTTGGTGGTGGTGGTGGAAGGGGAGGAGAATGTTGTGGTTGTCTTTCCAAGGTTGTTGCCCAGGAGGGACACGGTAGAGAAGGTCTGGAGGGGGTGTAGAGCTTGTTTGTTCGAGGGAGTAAAGGAGAAAGTCAAGGACAAGGAGTCTCCCGGTCGCGATGAAACAGGTGGGGAGTTGAAAGGAAGGGATACCAGTTAGTTTTTCCGAGAGGGGCGTCACGTTTTGCGATTTATGTCAAGAGTACCTTGGTTGGCCGAGACTTTGTACATTATTGTAGCTGCAATAGCACTTCACGTGGGTTTAGCCCCACGTCTACTCATCCACCTTCTCCACCGGGGTATCGTCAACCACAGCAGGTTTGTTCAGGCGTCTGAAGCCTTGGAGCTTCATGTCTGCCGAATTCTCAAACCCTTTCCGAACCGCGTACTTCTCGTTGATCACGTCCACTGTATCCATCCTCAGCTTCTCCATGACAGGCGTGTAAAGGCCCTGAAGCCTCGGCATGTCTCCGCCACCAAAGACTTTCTGACTCCTGCTCGCCTTCTTCACCTCTCCAAGGCTCAACTCCCCAGCATCCTTACCCTGTTTGGCCACCGCGTCCAGGAGAGTGCTCGCCAGAATCTCGTCGACTTTCCGCTCTCTCCAGACCTTCCAGAGCTCGTCCATGATTCCTGCCGTGCCGTATTTGGCATCACCGCTTCTTGGGTCGTCGCCAACGTAATGCCATTGGATCACGTCTCTCCTGCCGGGGTCATCTTCGCGCGGGAAGACGCAGTTCCAGAGAACAAGAGGCGTGTCTGTGGCCATCTCGTATGCCGGCCTGCCAGGGTTATTCTCAACATCCAGCAACTCCGTGATGATAGATGGCTTCTCGAGACCTTGTCCGACGAGAAAGAGTATCGCTACCATGTGCCTAACCTGGTGCCACAGGAAAGCAGACCCGTGAAGTGTGAACGTGTACACTTTCGGATTTCCATTCGGCACCACGGAAGTAGACGCGAAGTCTGTCCCGTTGACGAACGCCAATCCACTCGTCGAGTCATCGACTTCTTCAATGTCAGACAAGAAGATCCTTCGCTCAAAGTTGGAAATCTGCTTTCCCGGATCCACCTTGCAAAAGTTTCTGAAATCATGCACACCTTCGTATAACTTGGCTGCTTCTCTCATCTTCTCAATATCGAGCCAGCCATCCCTCATCTTGCCTTCCAGCGCCACTTGGTTTTTCTGGAGAGGGAGCTCCAGCTGAGAAGGCGTAGGCATGAATGCTGGCTGCGTGAAGAAATACCGGTATTGGCGTTCCCGACAGGAGAAACGTGCCGAGAAGTCTCGAGGTGGCGCTGGGCACCAAGCCAAAATCCTGATGTCTGGAGGAAGAAGTCGGTTGAGCAGGGAGCAGTAGGGGATCTCGTCTGCCACGGGGTCGAAATTTAGAGAGTCTTCGCAGTCGGGATCTGAGAGAACGAGATCGGGCGTAGGGTTTGTCTGGGGCGAGATACGGGATGGTGCCAGGGCTGGAGAGGCCATTTCTAGGGAGCCGGGTCTGGCGTAAGAATTGAAGCATTGCCGGGATTCCACAGTTTGGGGAACAGTTGTAGGAACGGACTCCTGGTCGTTCACCGACGTCGTTTCTCCTTGCACGGTAGACCGTCCTCCCAAGTCTTCAACCGCCTTGTCTTCCCTCCTTTTCGCCATCGGCCGATTACTCCTAACTCTGATACCAATCACCTGCCCGAATGCACTCACCCCCTTGTCCGTCCTCCCGCACTTACTGTACTCACATCCGTCCCAGTTCACCTCGCCTGGCTCTCGTGGATTAGCAACGTCTGGGAAAATAAGCCTGGCCTTGTTGAAGGCTTTCCACAACTCCTCTTCAATAGTTGGAAGGGGCGTGAAGCCTTTTGTGCATTCGAAGCCGTTGTAGCGCTTTCCCAGATAGGCGAGCTTGAATGCTACGAGGCGAGTGTTATACTTGGAGGGATCAAAAGACCGTTCCGTACGTGGCTTCTTGCAAGATTTCTTCTTCTCTGGCGTTGAGACGACACTGTTTTCCTGCTTTAGTTTTCCCAATCTGGGCAATATTGGAAATGAGACATCGTACCCAAGATTCTTGCTCTTCAGCTCATTCTCCAGTTGGGTAACCCTCTCGATCAATTTCTCCTGACTCCATGCCGCGTAATCCGCGGAGGATTCTTCTGCTTTCTCCGCTCCCATTTTCTCCCGATATGCCTTCGTAAGAACAGCCCGTTTTTCCTTCCTGCCCGCGGCGTTCCTAGTCCACCGACCGCTTCTTGACATCAAACCTGTGGAGACCAGACGACAGGGTTCAAACTGTCTTAATGTAGGACAGAAGAGGAGCCGCATGCCCTCCTACCATGGACTCATCGGGTGTGTGCGGCAAATTTTTTGACATTTTTCGAGAATGTCACGGGTTGCCTGCACGTGGCGAGCGCTAAGAATTGCTTGTCCCGTGAGCGATGATTTCCCAAAGATAATCCCGGGATGGAGGTTAGAACGAGATAAATATGGGGGATATTGAGACGCCTCAGGTTTCGATTCTGCTGCTTGGGGATTCCGGGTGCGGAAAGAGTACCTTTCTTTCGTACGTTTACTGTGCTTCGTTGGTATCCCGATCACCATCAGCAACGTGCATTCATGTCTATTGATTGACTCGGGGGGCTGACTCAACCCTCATCAAGTCGAATCAGCAAGGGCTCAGCATATCACGATAGCAAGGTCTCTCTAGCTCTGCTTCGTGACAGAGACCAACCTTTCGTCTTCGACATCACGTTTTTCAACCGCCCGTATCGATTCGAGTTCCAGGATACAGCAAGCCCGGAAAACTGGACGCTCCTGCAGCCGGATGTCATCGTACTATGTTACGATATCTCTTCGAGGCTTTCGCTCGTCAATGCTCAGCGGGTTGTAAGGCGTTCACTTTTGCTGCCGCGTATCGGAGTCATCGATGCAACGACGTTCAGCACTTTGGACTCCACAGGAGAAATGGAGCTGACCCATTACAGTGGATCAATGAGGTCAAGAGGATCTTTACTCCGAAGAAGGAATTGCCGGTCCTATTTCTAGGCTTGAAGAGAGACCTTCGAAGTGCGAAAGACGAGAACGGCATCATCGACCCCCAGGAAGCCTATCGCGTCGCGCAAGAGATGCGATGCGATCGTTATTTGGAATGCAGCGCAATGACCGGCGAGCTAGTCCACGAGGTGTTTGAAGACATTTGCAGGACGGCTGCGATGAGTGGAAAGAAGGAAGGCAATGGAGGTTTAAGCGAAGGTGGTTGTGATGTTATGTGAAAATAAATCCACCGGGGCCTTGGACTCTGTCACAGGACATACAAGAGATTCTTGGGAGCACGTATGGGATGGTTACTTGTAAGATTTAATCAATATAATCTGTGTACAATTCTCTCCATGCTGAGAGTGCACTCATACCAAGGCCTGTGAAGGGGGGCGGACGGGTAAGGTGATATGGTGTGATTTCGATCGACGTGTATATCGGTGTCAATTGTCAGAACATATCCTATTCATGATACTGTGATGGAATACATGTGTTCGTCTCTTCGGTCTAGGGACTGCAGTACTCCCGACAGCGTGGGCACCGGGAGAAGCTCCCCAAGATCATACGCAGCCTCTGTCTGGGGATGGAGTAGAGGGTTGACAATGACATGGGGCGTGATCGACACATCGACCACGGGTTTGGTTTGGGTTCGGAATTACACATGTTATCTAACGTGCCGTTTACCACCTCAGCACTAAGTTTGAGCGCAGTTTTGTAATACGGTTTGAACGAAACAGTACTGCGGCGCCGCGGGGCCGATCTCTACCGGTTGGAAAAACAACAGGTTTGGCGAGAGGTCCGAAGTCGCGTTCCGAAGGGAAAAGTAGCCGTCTTCACACTGTGGATCTCTTATTCCTTGTCCAGAACCATGCGGTGGAACTGGAAATTCCCAGCCTTTTAAGTGAATGGCAGATACTTGCAGGTCGAATCCGACTGTCTTGTACAGCTAGGTATAACACAGCTGACGCCCTTGACTGCACCAGCTACCGATTTGTCGGTCCGAACTGGAAAATCGCGGTACCCGCAACGCATATCTTCCAACTACTGTCAGCACAGTTTTGCAAAAGTATGACGACTCAGGCCAGCTTCGCGGATGATTCCCGCAAAACGGATGTCTGCTCCATGACGCAGAGTCGATTCCTGATTTAAGCTATCGTACTCCTCTTGGAACCCGGCGAAATCGAGTTGCAGGACAAGCCCTTGTGCCTGGTGCGGTGAGTACGATGCTCCCTAGCGACCCGAGCGAATTTGACTGCCGCTCAATGCTTGCTGATCACGAGGTGAGAATTTGTCTAAAATTTCATTCGGAACAGAACCTAGTCATCACCACGGCATTCCGCAATGTCAGAGTCAGCGCCAGAACCAATGGGTTCCTCCATCGTATTTTCTTTGGTGCACTCAAGATGAGCAGTAGGGCGCAGGCGTGGGAGATGATAATAGGTTATAGAGCCCTCGTCTCGGAACCTCTGCTCTTGCACGGCATGTATGGTGCACAACTACAGTATCTAATGACTCATACTACAGCATGTTTTCTCGAGATGTGGATGTAAATCATTCATTGAACTAATACGAACTGGCCAATCTATATGTTATCATGCTTCGATCCCACTCCCGCAACGTCTCTCAGCTCTCGCTGTTGTCCGCTCACTCGTACTGGTAAGGGACAGCGCCGTCATACAGCGCAGTCTGGAACCGGAATGCAATGCATGTGGAGGTAGGTTCTGTCCTAGCCAAAGCATAGATCAGGTAACTAGTACCGTCGCTACCAAGGTCCGCCGGGCAGGCCGTGAATGATTTGCCGTCGAAGGTCACGTAACCGGCATCACCATTCGCTTTCTGAGGGCTGTATTCGAATGGCGCTGTCGCATGTTAGCATGTACCATTGACTAGGTTGATAGAGGTAGGTGGATGGCATACTTGCTGAACTGGAATCTAGAAGGGCACCGCTGTGAGCCCCGGTGAAGGATAGAGACCCATCTCCGGCAACATAGACTTGTTGACCACCGGCAACAATGCCATCGAGGAACAAGCTGCACAGATCATCAGCAGATGATCCACTTTGAACCGTGTTCGACCTGGAATCCGTCAGAGTGGGGCTGGGACGTACCTTTTGCTCTCAGGTCGGTAGAGGAAGACCGTTGTCGTCCCAACCAGAGAACACACAACATTTGAGTTTGGTGGGCACTGTAGGATTTGATAAGTCAGTATGACTTCTCAATGATCGAGGATCGGGGGTTGGGAGGGAGCCGCACATAAGTCTTGGTTCCATTGTTCAGGTTGAATTTCAAGCTGTTGGCGTTGATGGAGTAGCCTTGGATTGCGCTACCGCTCTTCACGGCGAAGCCCGAAAAGACATTGGGGTTGTCAGCGGGGACATCTGCACTCGTCGAAGTGGGTGCAGCGACAGCGAAGCTGGCGAGGAGCGAGAGGATGGCGGTCTTGGTGAACATTTTGGGAGTTTTGGGGAAGTGTGGTCTGGAAGACGAGATGGAGTGCGGGTGGTAGTAGATGGGATTAGATTAGAGAATATGAGTGCAAGTTGCTGGTGATGAAGGGAGGGAGAGAGGCGGGCCAGAGAGCTGTTTATATAGGAGGTAGAGTACAGGCAGTTCATGTTTTGAACTCGGCACTCGCTTCGCTCTACGAAGGACTGCCCCCATGCCCGGAGACAAAAAGCTGCACCAAAACTGGACCGAAGGCTAAAAGAGCACCGGTCCGAGGACTAGAGACAACCATGGCGCCGGCCGCCGCCCACAAGACAGCTATTTCTGTATGGTATGCAGGTTGTCGGTAGGAAAGACTGTTCTGTTGTCAAGTCTACGTGTGGGGTGGGCTGTGTTGCTATGCAGGAGGGAGAGAGTTACGAGCGAGTACCCACAGTAACAGCTTTTCCCCTTGTCCGCGCCCCTTGCTGGGCGTCCATGTCAACTCTGCTGTTCCTGTCGTTGCGCCGTCACCCACGCCCATCATCAAACCCTAAATTTTCCAGGCCTTCTTCTGGGTTTCTTCTTCTCACGGGAAAAACACCACGCGAAGCCGAGAAATGCGTCGTGTACATTCCGACCCCCCGATCTGCGTCCGCAGCAACATCATAGGAGCCTCTTCCCACACGGACCTGAATCTTCGACACACTCAAGTCTCCGCTCTGGGCAGGTGCGTCTTGTTGGAAATAACAAGCCTCTTTCCGGCTTGTTAGCGCGGAAGGGGTTGTGGCGGTGCGGGGGCCATCGGGAGGAGGTGCATCTGGCGAATCCCCGCTTTATTGTTCGACGGCTAACAGTGCTTCGGGCAATTGATAGACGCCTCCTCGTATTGTTCCTGACTACGAAGTATCATGAAGGATGAAGGGCCCGCGAAGCACGGGAACTGGAGACCAGGACCCTCCAGATCATCCGGGGACGGAGAGACTTGGTGTGGCGTAGTGCCCGGCTCCCCGCACCCTTGTTCCTGCCAGCTCGATCGGATGTCTCTTTCCCTCTTTCCCTCTTTCCCGCTCTCCCGCAAGTCCGATACGAGGAGGCGCCAAGACCTCCCAGGAAGCCAGCCCACGAGCGCCGTCGGGCCTGCTGGGTAGGTGGAGGTGGAGAGACTCGAGACACAGCAGAGAGGCTTCGGCCATCGGCCAAGTCCGATCAACAGCCGATCCTTCGCTACGGAGGTATTCTCCTTGTACGTGCCCGAGCCTCTCCGCGCGGACGGTGGGGCCGCGGCTGAGAATTGAGGCTCTGCCGTCCAGGCTGCTATCGTATTTTCCATTTTCATCTCATGACGTCGGGGCATGGTGACATCAGCCTTGCGCACCAAGGGGGGGGACCGTCGAGTGCGGGCAAGAGCTCGGCAGGCGTGTTGTTTACTTCGCTACGTGCCATGGGACCTTGCGGTGGGGGGGGGGGAAGGGTAACGTTGCATCCACGGGCAAGGGGGTGGCGGCATCGACGTCATTACGGCTTGGCAAGAGGCCGCCAGTCGGATTGATGTCCTTCACGCCAATTCGATGCGACGCGACGTCGGTTCCCGGGCTCGTTCGGCCCCGGCTCAATACCGTGACCGGCCGGGGGTGGCCTTCGTTCTTGCCGGCAACACCGCGCCTGGTCGACACGGGTAGGGAGTGATACTCTGCCATGGAAGGAGGGCCCGCGACCGGTATTCTTCGCGTGCAAGGAGGCCCCGCGACCGCGATTCTCCGCATGCATCAAGAAGGAGCCTGCCCACCGATCAAGAACAGTACTCAGCGTCACCCGCGTCCGTACATCTGCAGACGGACTCGTGCTTACATCAGCATGCGGAATACCACCCACCAACTTCCGGCCGGGCCACACGGGGCCGACGCCCGATTTGCTCTCTTCTTCTTCTCGTCGAGTCGGGTGGATCAAGGAAAAGGCTCGGCATCCCGAAGATTCTCTGACCGGAGAAAGACGAGGGAGGCTTCGAGAACCCCCCCGCCGAAAAAAACCTAGATATTTCGGAGCGAGCAATCGATCCAGCGGACTCGAGAGACGAGGATGACATGGGTGGGAGAGGTCGGCCAGAGTCCGCGTAAATCTTCCCTGTGTCCGGCACGAATGCTTCTGCGACATCTTGAGGTTAAAAGCGTCCGGCTGACCTGGCTCGCTATTCTGAATGGTCACTTCTCGCCTTGCTGAGGATCCCCCGTCTGGATGCCGTGCCTCTCGATTGGCTCCAACACATGCCCTCCCCCGCGGATTCGAAGATTAAGGTTCTAGCAGTGGCAGAGGCCCAAGATTCTTAAACTCCTCGTGATGACCCAAATCTACCGTGAATTCGCCTTTATACCTGGTAATTATCGAACACTTGTAGTCCATGCGTAGCTCCAGAGGTTGTTTCTATTAATAGAGGCTTTCACTAGGGGTATTACTCAGAACATGACTGCGATAATTCGCGGCTTTTCGCTCCCGAAGTTGACACTTGTGTGATGGATTCTCTGTTTAACATCCCTACCTTGGTCTCGTGAGAGACGACGAGAGGCTATCGGAGAAGCGTGGGAATCGATAATAATTGCAAAACGAGAGAAAGAATCAAGAAAATGCTGGCAAGGTGCAAGGCAAAGATCAAAGCTAGAGAAGCCTTTACAAAATACCATGGTAGTATCAACAAGAGCAGCATTGCCAAGTATCTAGAGAACACGGCCGAGAGTTGTGGATGATTCCCCCCCCCCCCCTGTACCAAGTAGCATCAGTGATTCTCGTATTCTTGAATATACCAGCCCCAGCCCGAGTTTCGTAACAGTGCAAGTCACAGTGCCACGTCGAAGAACTTTTCTTCTCCTTCAAAATAGAACTCTGCACCGTAGGTTCCCAGCTGCAGAAACTGTAAAACACAAATAGTCGCGCTATTCCCGATCCAGAATTATACCACAAGTAGCGCGCCCTACGAGCATTTCAGCCCACGCCTCTCTAGAAGAGGCTTTTGACCCACCCCTAGATTCTGCCATGTTCTACAGAACACATGACTAAAAATAGGAGTACGATGACTCTGACCCAGCAAAGGGAAATGGTCACTATGGAATCGTTGATGGTCTTGCTCCGCGTCTCTGGGGCAACCTCCCTTTTCCTGCCCGAGTAGACATCCGAGCAACGCCTTTTCCGAGCTCCCACCCCTCGTCCTCGGCTAGCTGTCACAGCCAGAAATGCGACAGGTTCTGCTGTGCACGAGATGCCATGAGCCGCACCACCCAGCAAGGGTGTACGAGGCCACCTGAAACAACCTCCGGTACCTGTACCTGCACTTCGACCTCCAAGGCGGTCAGCGAAGCCCGGCCAGTCCCCGGATTTCCCGTGCTCTGCACGCGCGTGCGAGGGCCGGCACTGTACGGTCTTTGGCCGCAGGCCAAGGAAACAAACACCCATTGGAGAGAGAGAGAGCATCTTTGACCTCGCAGACCCACGGAGAGCCCCTCCCCTTGCACACACGCTCATGTGGTGTCGGTGTGGTCCGCGACGAAGTATCTGCACGCCGAAACCCAAGAGCGAGAAATCAAGGTTCGCCGGGCTTTCCGTTCTATTTAAAACCTCCTCTCGTGGATATTCGTAGAAGCCTTGCGCTGCCCACGCTTACCGTGGAACTCTACCCCTCGAAGTCTAGCCTAGCCGGCACATCTCGGTGCGAGGGAATGATCGGAATCGATGGAGTCGTGGGCCACAAGGCGCACATTTACGTATATCGAACGAGAACAGACCCACGCCGCTTCTGCATATTTTACAAGTTGGCTTGGAGACAGAGGTCGTACTAAGTATGAACCGTATTATTCATAATGCTAGCAAAGTTGACGTACGTGGCACGCGGCTGACGCAATACCAAAGCGAGCATGAGAGCAAGTGTTCTACAAGAAAGTCATATTGATTGCTGAGTTATATTACCGTATCGTACGCGGTGTCTCCGACGAACCGGCAGATTCTCTAGGTTCTTTCTAAGAAGTCTGCAAAGCCGAGATTAAGTCCTTTGAAGTGCGTATATCGAACCCGAAGCTGGCTAAAGCCAGGACTTATTGAAAGCTTTCGGGTGAAAATATTTTATACTTGACTCTCTTATAATTACCGTCTACTCCCTACCTCTACTTATTTACATTGTAATTGTGCAAATGTATACCTACAAGCAGAGAAAGGGCTTGATAGTGGATATAAAGAGGGATAAAGTAGGTTATGGAAGACAAGGCAAAGGAGAGGGGAAAGGATGTTTTCAAAATCCTCATAGCTTCGAAGATTTTCTGTAAAAACTTTCTTTGGCAATATTCTCTGAAAGCTAGAGTCACTCAGAAAGATGATAATTAATAGCTGCCGCTGCCTAGTAAGACGCTTGTCATAGTTATGTAAAGAGTCGCTATTAGTAAGAAGGGCTTATTCTAAGGCAAGGAACGCAAGGCAACTCCATGTATGTAAGCACTTCATTGAGAATATACTGACTTAGGACCTAAAGAGGATAATTATCAAGTAAGGGAAAGGTTAGACTCGTATTCAAGGAGTCGAAGCTTCTTATATTCGTTTCATCATATGCCTAATACGACTATGGCGTCTCGCGCTCATAATATATAGCTTACAACTAATGTAGCATATAAAAATGGAGTGAGAATTCTATTACATTTCAAAGCATACAAGCTTGCTCTGAAAATAAAAAAGTAATCACGAGGTAAGAATACAGGCAGCTCAGAAGGCGGAGGCCTACGAAAGTGGCGGGTATCCCTGAACAGGGAAAAAGTAAGGTGCTGGTATGCCTCGTGGCCTCACGCCATTTGAATGGATTCCGAATCATCAGATCAGCGTAAGAGGGGTACCACAAGGTCCTACACTCTTTCCCCGTATAGAGAGAGACGTAGCTTTGCGCTAAATCAACAGTATAGTAAGAATAGGTACTTTGTCATGGTAACCCGCTCGGGGCTTCATCCTACCTCTGCCTTTTTTTCCTCTTCCTTCTGTATTACTTGGCACTCATAGTAACTATTCTATAAACGCGGTCTGTGCGCAACTCTCAAGGTTTCTATCGACAGGGGCTTGGACTAAGGGCGTGCTACCAATGATATGGCAATGCTACTTCGCCGCTTTTTATACGGAGAATCAATGCTTTAGTCATACTTCGTATTATGGGTAGATGTTCCACAATTCTAGGCCGTGCACTCTAGATACTTGGCAATGCCGCTTTTATTTTATACCTTGGTATTTTGTATACGCTCCTCTAGCTTTCACTACTACCTTATACCTCTTTAGCATTTCCTTAATTAGCTGTCTTATAAATAAAGCGTTGATTTTCAGTCTGAAAAGCGGCGAATTGATATAGTTATATCATTAGTAGTACTTCTTATTTAAAACCCCGGCTAATAGAAACCTCTAGAATGACGCTCAGACTACCTTTGTGGAATATTTACCACCTGTACTAAGTAGAACCCATATTTAGTGTACCTCCGCCAAAGACGCAAAGACGACATACTTCATAAGACAAACAATTCTGCTATCATACGCCTTATACTAACGCTGGTTTACCCAAGACGAGATTGCTCTTCAATCATAGGAATTAGAGATTTGATTCAGGAGATACTAGAAAGATACAAGGCCGTGACTGAAGCTAGAAGAGCGTGTATAAAATACCAGGGTGGAGAGCAAAAGCGGCACTACCAAGCATCGAGAGTGCACGGCCTAGAATCATAGATTAATTACCCATAGTACAAGTATATTGTCTTTTCTTGGAGTTTGGCGTTTTCTCCGAAAGATAAATACTGGTCAGCTGACCGACGAGAAATACCTAAACTCTCGGCGTAACGGCCGCCCACAGCGAGAGGTAACATAGCCACGAAACCACCCGGATGGCCTTACTTCCTAGAGCTCTCCATACTCCTTTTTAAAGCAGCCGCTAACAATGACCTCGGAAATGGCCTTGGGGCTTACAGGTGCGGTACTGGGATCGATATTTGACAACGAAATAGAATAAGATAAGATAGTTGAATTATAATCACATGATAAAGTCTGCTCTTTTATAAAGGGCCGATACTATACCGGTGTACCTCTAAATCGCCTCTCCTTCTCTATATTCCCTTAAGCCTATGCATGCTATCATAGCTGGGTCCCTTGGCCAAAGGCCGGTCCGAGACCCTTTGAATCGTACCCGGCTCGTACGTGACGTGCATCTGTACGATGATCTTGGGAAGAAGGGGACAGAACGTCATAGAGGCAAACTGCGTAACAACAGGAATAGCCCTTAAATGCCCTACTGCTGAGTACTTTTATACTACGATTTCAAGTAGGCCTTCAATTGATCTCGAGAATTGCTCTGCGTATGACCTTCGAAATGGCCCTTGAACTGCCCTGTAACTTAGAACTCTCGACACTACTTCTTAACTAGGCTCTGAAAATGATCTCGAGAATGGCCCTAAAAGAGCCCTACTACTTGGAACTCTCTTTACTATTCTTTAAAGAAGGCCCTGAGAATGACCTTAAGAATGGCTCTGCGAATGGTTCTTTGTTGCAAGAATACATGTCACATGTTTGTCATATGAGTTAAAGACAATGCCAAGGCGCTAAGGCTGAGGCACTTACCTTAGATAGCTCTCAGTTAGAGAGCTCTCTTTTAGACCTCAAGACGACCAACAATCGTCGTTTGCAACTCATACTTTCTCGTGCACTCTTCGAGTTTACTATTAAGTTTACTATCAGAGCATCTCCTCACTACATTCTTGAATGAGCCTTACCACATAGAAATCTCTATACTACTTTTTAAAGTGGGCCTTGATAATGACCTCGAGAATGGCTTCGAGAATAGCCCTCTGAACGGCCCTACTACTAAGAACTCTCCATACCATTCTTTTAAATGGACCTTGAGAATGGCTAGGAGAATTGTCACGGCGTGACCAGAGAGGAGCTGGGGATCGACAAGACTGGGTCGTGTGCCGCCTCTTGGTATCCAGGCGACAGGCAATGGAGTTGTGCCGGTCCCTGGGGATTCCTGAATGTGACGTGCTAAGGAAGCGAGACAGGACCCTTTCCTTTGTTGACTGTTCTTCTTGCGAGATTGTTACTACACGCCGACCTATACATACTCCCACTCGAGAGCGCATACGTAGGAGGGCAGGAGGCCCTCAGTTGCTTGTTAGTTTTGAATTTCTATCAGATTTGGTAGCATTGATCTCATCGACTTAATCGACTTGTGCCTTGCTCTTGGCGTCACAAAAATAGCTTTAATATTAGCCCCTATTAGTAGATCACTCAATTATCTCTAATTTCAATATATAATATACCCTTTTCATTCTTTATTCATGTAGACCTTTGCAACAGAGGTCCGGAAGTCTATCCCGTAGCTTGCGAAGGGCCATAGACTTAAGCGCTAGTACAGGCCTGAATCGAATCATATAATAAATTACTTCTATTGGATCAAGTGAGGGTCCTGGAATTTATTATAAACTACTATTTAACAGTGGCAAAGCGAGGTCCCCTAGCCCCGGAGCTTGTATAGGGCCGCTGGGCAGAGACCTCGTTCAACATACTATGTTAGATCTGAATTATATAGTATAGGCGGGAAACACTTCATCGTAAGAGGCGTAAGGAGGAACTGGAATAGAAAATCTTTGAATTTAGTATCTAGTCTTTTATACTATTACATCAATAGATAGAGTCGCTTCAGGCCCCTATCTTGGAATAAGCGCTTTTTGCTAACGCAACTCTTTATTCAATTACATTAAACGTCTTGCTACTTGGTGGCTGCTGTTGACTAGACCTTTCTTCTTAACTTCAAGCTTTCGAAGATAATCCTTCGAGGATATAAAGGCTTTTGAGCATGTCTAGTTCCATCTATTTTTTATATACTATAACTCGCCTCATTCTCTCAACTCTATTATCGAGCCCTTGCTTTACTCATAGGTATATATCTAAATTATTCTAGACAAATGGAAAGGGTCGAAAGTAAAGGGTCGAAAGTGAAGGGTATTTCTTAAAATAGGTATAAGAATTCGTTCTAAACCTTTCGAAAAATGCTAGCTTTATTAGAGACAGGGTTTGATATTTCGATCTTGAAAGGACTCAATCTCGGCTCTAGATTCTACAACAATATCGACTCACTATAGTATAGTAGGTATCTTTTGTCCTATTAAGAAGCTGGCCCTTGTATACTTCTTTTTAATCCAAATTTACAACTCGCAATGAAAACTAGTAGAAAGACAGATTTAGATGCCTTTGTAATGGTCTCTAACACAAGAGCGTGTAATTTATTCCCTTTTTCTTTTTTACCTTTCGATATGCCGTATTAGTTCTAAAGTATATAGCACATGTAGGAGACGCCATACTATATTTCTATATAGGAGAAAACTACGATCAAAACTCCCTAGACATATTACTATTTAGCCCAAGATACCTATGTTCCTAATTCATTAAATAAGAGCCTAAACTATGCCTCTTTAGGTCTTAGGCGAGTACCATCTTAGGAAGGGGCCTGAAAATATAGAGTTGACTTGAATTCTTTATTCCAAGATAAGCCCTTCTTACTGATAGTAGCTATTTATTTGATTGTTAAAAGTGTCTTGATAATAGGCGGCAGATATTAATTATAATTTTTATCGACTTCTTTACAAGGCCTTAAAATGTATCTTTTTCCTTTCTCCTGTTCCTTGTATACGATAACACGCCTTTTTACCCTTTATATCCTTTATTGAGCCTTTAATTTAATTGAAGGCATATATTTGACTAATTATGAAGTACGCCAGTAAAGGCCGACAGTAGAGGCTATTTATCAAAAGGGTAGTACAAAAAATCGTGTCGAAGCTTTCGAAAAGTTCTGGCTTTATAAGACTTGGGGTTTAATTGTTTCATAGTCAAAAGGACTCCATATCGGCTTTAAAGACTCCTTAGAAATGATTTAATAAATCTGCAAGTTCATAAAGACACCGCGTGCGAGTATTTAGTCATCGTCTCCCCCTTTCTCCTTGTGTCATAGTTAATTTGTAAGGAAAAAGGCTTGATACTGTAATGATAAGGTTAAAGATACCTGCCGTACCACAGTGCCTGGCAGGTGTTGATCTAATAGTATCGAATCACTAGTTCCATTCATGTTGATTTTAATGCTCAGCAGCAATAGAGACAAAATACGTTAGTTAGAGATACCAACACAGAGCAGACACGTGAATGCCTTGGCAGCTTGTTACCAAGATAGGCCAACACATGACAAACCACCAAGTATTCTTAAGTCATACTAAAAGTCTCTGTTTTTGTTTTCTATTATGCCCTAAATTAATCAAATGCAGCTCTCCACACGCCTTTGATCCAGCACTTGGGAAGCGTTTCAATGTAGAAAGCCAAAGATTGTTGGACTTTATCGTATGTCTTCCGATATTGGAAGTCAGTATGAGCCGCAGAAAGCGGTTTGTGGGTATAGCAAATGTATGGCAAATGTTTGGAAAGCCCAGGCCATGCCCATGAGTCTCACACCATTCCATCAACGCCGAAAATGAAGTGCTTGTACTACGAGAACCCAGAAGTGAAACCTAACGCCCGCCGTGTGCCTATCCTTAGTCCCAGAAAAGAGCGCTGATGGATTCTCCGTGGTGGACACGACGGATTGCCTCAGCAAAAACTTGGCCAACATCTAGGACTTCCAACTTGGAACATAGACGGAGGTGCTGGTCCTGGGGCACACTGTTTGTTACAACAACCCTATCCAATGGGGATGCATTTATTCGGTCGATGGCATCTCCGCTGAATACACCATGAGTGAGAAGAGCGTAGACTTTAGTTGCGCCCTCCTTTTTCAAGAGCTTGGCAGCTCGTGTGATTGTGTTTGAAGTATCCGCCAAATCATCAACTAGAATTGTGATCCGGCCCTTGACATTTCCTACTAGCATCATGGTCGCATTTTGCCTGTCGGTGATACGAGTAGGTCGACGTTCCTGGGAGTATAAGTTTTTGTAAGTTGAAAATCTAGGAATGTTTTACCTTGTGTATCAATGCAAATTCCACATTCAGATCGTCTGCAATTGCAGTTGCCCGCTTTGCTCCGCCAGCATCTGGACTAACAATAACCGCGTCTCTGAAGTTTGGGATTTGGGTCTGTATATACTTCTTCAATAACGATTTGCCATACAAGTTATCCACCGGAATGTCGAAGAATCCCTGGTATTGTGGGTCATGCAAGTCCATGGTGATGATGTGGTCCGCACCGGCACAAGTCAAAAGGTCCGCGACAAGTGTACCTGCCTGAGCAACCCACTGTTTGTATCCTGGCTTCGGCTGAAACATGTTCTTTGTCTCCTTAAGCATGGCTTGGTTCTCATAGTCGTGGGTTGTGAAAGCCGGAGCTGCGGAGCCGGAGCCGCCTCGATTACGGCCATTCAAAGAGGTAAGCGATTCGTTCGTGTCCGATCTCCGAGGGGGGGTAATTCCGTTCGTGTATGAGTGCCCGTTTTGTTGTTCGAGAGATGCCTTGCCCAGCTTCTTTTGAAGTCCTTCTATGCCATTGCCATTCGAGAGACCTTGAGTTTGAGGCTGTCCAGGGCCTGGCGTAGGAGGGCGGCTCTCGAAGGTAAAATCGCCTCTATTTACGCCAGTAGGAGCTTTCGATAGAGGTGCACCGATCTTATTGTAGGGTAGGTCAGGCTGCCGAGAGTATGGGAACAAAGGCAAAACGGCTGTGACCTGTTTGGCGGATCCGGTCTTGCAAGCCGAAATCATAATGCAGAGGTCAATGAAATGATCATTAACATTGCCACCTCCTGATTGAATGATATAGACATCCTTCCCTCGCACGGAATCCTGGATCTCCAAACGGCTTTCTCCGACTGAAAATTTATTGAGGATCCTATCACAAGGTGGTACACCAAGAAAATTGGAGATGGTCTCGACAAGTTGCGGATGTGAGTTTCCCCCAAGGACGACGATATTGCGGACCATGATGAATTTCAAGGATCAGAAGTCGCAATATAGAATCAAGGTTGGAGGTGAGTATTGTCGGTGAAATGCGGGATTTCAGAATGTAGGCTGCTGTAACCGCGGCAAATGAAGAGTAGATGTCTTGATGGATAGATGAGCCTCGGCAGAGGAGATCAAGCCAAAACAATGCTGCTATAATGTGAGGAGCGAGCGGTGATAAGGCTGGAATTTGCAATCCATTTGGTATGGGCGATATACATGTCTTGGGGAAACCGTAACTCTGTCATGGAATACTTTTCGCAAGAGCTCGGGCCTTAGCCTACTAGTACCAAAGCAGTAGCGGGGTCTGCAAGGCTAGACCCGGCTGATATCCGGTGTAAAGAGGAACCCTTGGGCTAGGAGGTAGGTAGCCTTGAGAGTCAAAGAGGTGCACAGTGAGCAACCTCAGAGCTTTATACAACTACCAATAGGATAGATATACGCTTTCGTGCAATCCACCGCATACTGCGCCTGCCCCGCTCTTTTCAACCTCCAGTTTATCCCACAAACTATTCCACAAGTCTAGCCTCGCTTACCTGGTTACAAGGCTGCATAAAAATCCATCAGAATATGTGGAATGCGCTTCATTGGAACATCAACAGAGTCACCACTTTGAAGGTACGCTCTTATACATAACACCTGCAGAGCTGGCTGTCAGTAGATTCATCGGAGGTCTCGCGTAACAAGAAAACTCACATTTTTCATTGTCCACAAATACTAAGAACTGGTGCTGATAACCCCATAGCAAACATGAAGATTCTGGAAGCTCAATCAGCAACACTGACCAACTATGAGGTGTATACGCACTTGACAGAGCAAAGAACGCGGTATTCCAGGAAGGGGATCATAGGAAGACGGCCAGGAAACCTTGAGACAGTCGTGAAAGAGGTACAGTATCCTACAACTGCCACTTATGCCTGTTCCCTACAGTACTGACAAGGATTGCGCTTAGCTGCTCACCTACTTCAGCGAATCTCCTTCACCTCTCGCAGCAAAGCCTTTGACCTACAACGAGAGAAGTATCAGAAAATTGCTGGAGGGACTTCGTCGCTGGGATTTTACCAAGGGCGAGATCATCATGATCATGAATCTCAGACCGACTAAGCCAGAGAATCTGAATACCATAGTTGAGGAACTGGTAGACAGATTCACAGACGAAGAGCAGTATGAAATTGTAAATATCATTACCAGGGTTCTGGGCAAGCCAGAGGGAGAGACAGAGAGGAAGGCTATGACGGATAACGTGAGACTTACAAGAAAAATCCAGGACGAGCAGACATCAGCAGATGTTTAACTGGGTACATAAAAACTACGATGGCGTTTTCGAAGAGCATCAGTAGGAGCTTGTACAAAGTGCTCAGCAGCTCCTGCTGTGTCTGATATCTACGCCTGTGGAGTTGCTTTTGTTTCTTGCATTTGCGCCCTGGTAGCCTCAGAGCTCACGCTATTAGATGCTGTCGGGCTGAAAAGCTAGCCAAGAACATCAAATCAATATGCCACTTTGGAAATTTCACAGATTACGAGCACGCAAAGCTCTGCGTCTCTTCTGCCGTTATCTTTTCTTTCGTTCTTCCTACCTTCTGATGACGCTTGAACCAGTAGGGAGATCTGTCTCCTGTAAGATTCTTCTAATCACATTTCCCTATCTGCCATTTGAGCAAGTCACTCAAAAGCCTATTGCTGATTTCCAATTGCTTTAGTTTGCTTCCTTTGCAGGGCGTTTGTTCGGCAGTATTAGTTTATACCGCGATGGAAATATCCTACCAGATTATCAGCACTTTGCTATTTCATATTACTCAAACCGTTGACAATTCAAGATCTTGTAGGGCCTCCCCAATTGCAGGCACTTTAAACCGTGGTGGGGAGAGCTCAATCAATAATCTTATACATGGAATTGACTTTAAAGTTCAGGTCTTATGATTCAAACCATAACTGGAGCACAAAAATTATTGCATCATGGCTTTGCATACCCTTGTCGATCGATATGTTGTCTGTGTTTGCTTCACTCAATTTCTGAATTCGGCTTCCAACCTTCATCCCAGGCGCCAGGATCCTGCATTAAGATTGTCCAATTGATTTTGGTACTACTGGCAAAATTTCTTGGTTTGCCATACGCGGCTTAAACCATAACTAGGTTGCAAGAATATCCTGCCCAGAATTTGCTATCCATTTCTAAGTTCAGCTCTTTCTCAAATTGTTAGTAAGTTCTGACTCCAGTTTTTAACAATGAAAGGCTCGAAAGATTTTCATTATTCGAAGCTTCCAGCCTCCAATTTTCAACCCATAAAGGTTGCTTAGTTGGGCCAAGAATCAGTTCAGAAAACCAACTAGCTCAATCAGTAGAGGTTGATGAATCCATAACCAGACGTTATTTATTTTCTTAACAAGAATATATGATTTTCCTGAATCACACTATAGCATTCATACAAATCACCGTTTCTGTGTTTCAGGTTCCTATTTCCTCCATCCCTTACACCTGATATGAGCCTGCAAGATGATGTGCTAGAAAAAAATACCTCTCATGCTATAAGACGTGCGTACTTTTGGACCGGAGATCAGAGAATCCGGGCGGGATCAACAACAACCTTCAGACTTCGGGGTGGAAGAAGCATTGATTTTCCTTATCTCACACACGATTGCTTTAACCTGCTCTCTGGTTTCCATGCTCAAGCAAGCACTTACCCACGCATTTATATTAGCCGACAGCTGGCCTTGGCGTCAACAAACCGTCATTTAAGGCAAAACCAACTGGCACCCCAGGATTTAGATTTACCTAAACTCTTTATTTGAGACTGTCAATTTTTTCAAGTAAAATTCAAGATCACAGTCCACTGTAATTGTTTTACCAGACCCGTCTTAGTCCTCTGACCATACTTATGTAAGACTATACAAACTCCTGGGAGAACGCCAATGGTGGTCACGTCTACAGCCTTGCAGCTCAACAACGACCCAATGGACAACGCACAGTCTCATCACGCATGAAAGTGTTTTTAAAGTCAAAATACACAAAGCGATCTTCGTACTTGTGGCATATCAACCCATCTTTGCAAGATGTTCCGACTAAACTTTACCTGGGTGATAGAAATCACATCCAATGGCGACCAGATATTTGCTAAAAGCCCCTACATCAGGTACTGGACCCTACAAGTGTCTTAAGACTGAAACCAGACTCCGAAACGAATTTGATACCCAAGTGCAATACGGCACAGCTTTCAGCTTATAGCCTAGCAGGATAATTGTGGGGTAACGTTGTTTGGAAATCTGGTGAAGAAATTACCAGTTATTCTTGAATGCTTTTCGGGGCGTGTAGGATGGAAGAAAGAGGTGAAATGGTAGACCGGAACATCAGTGAAGGAGGTATCATGGCACTTGGACGAGGAGAAATGTAGAATCCAGTCAGGATATTTGCTATCGGTTAGAAAATCCAACTAGGCTATGAGCTCTGGGCATACTGTCCACCTTTTGATGTCACATTTCTCCTGCCCTCCCGATTTCTTTGGAAGGATTGGAGTAATGTACGTTTTTGTGCAAGGAATCAAGCGAAACCCTCTCAAGAAATGACGCGCTGCAAAACCTGGTAGTAATTGAGGTTGATTTTTGATTTTAACAGTGCTGTACACATTTTGGTATTCCCTAAAGCTCAGCGCCAGTAAATGCCCGGAGTTCCCAAATGTCAAAAATTTACCTCCCCGTGCGCCAACCATAATCCGTGCCTAATTTTCTGACGCCAAAATCATCTTCTCTCTCTCGTTTCGTCTCTTTTTGTATTGCTTTTTCGTATGCTTCCGCTCGTTTTCTTCCCTCTTCTTGATAGCCTTAAGCTCCTCGCTCTTTATTTCGCCGGCCTTCTTGACTACCTTCGGAATATGTCTGTGCCGGTTGATGCGTCGGATCTCAGGCATATGTGCATATCTCTCGATTAGAGCCTTATTGTACTCCAGTGCTTGTCGTTGCTTAGCTGATTTGATACCTCCTCTCTCGGAAGCATTGGCCCGCCATAGTCGAATATTTCCGTCATCGGATCCAGATAAAATATACTTCGAGTCCGGAGTCCATTTACACGAGAAGACTCGCTGCATCCGCTTAGTGTGATAGATATCTCTAGAGTGGCCTTTCATCCTGCTCCATAATCTAACTGTTCTGTCGTAACTTGCCGAGACGAGTTCTTCGCCAGTCGGGCTAAACTCCACATCCATAACTGCCGCCACGTGATCCTTCAGGACGTTCAAAGCCCGATCCATCTTTCTCATATCGAAAATATATATATTGTGATCTTCACTTGCAATGGCAAAATTCATCGCCTCCATAGGATTCCACGAAATTGAATTTCCGGCAAATTTCAAGATAGTTCTGGCCAGAGGCATAGACGTCCGCAAATCGTACAGCACAATGGATCGGTCTGTCGCTGCGGATGCCAAGATGGAAGTCTCGACGGGATTGAAGGAGACATTTGTGATAGTATCGGTACTTGTAGGCCATCGGAGCACCTCGGGAGTTGCTGTATATTTCTCTACATCATAAACTGATATGATATCTGATGACACCGCAAAGGCGGCTTTTGATCGGTGATGTGAGATGCTCGTGAAGGCGCCTGTGCCAAGCCACGTTGTTGTTGGGGCACAGTCCGATACTGTATCGTATGGGGACCAAAGCTTGACTGATCGATCGCTTGCGCAGGTCAAGAGCTTTTTGTCGTGAGTCCAGACCATTCCCTTGACAATATTCTCGTGGGCACTTGTGTGCCACGTCTCATCCCGACTAGTCAGATCCCAAACTTTGATAACCCCATCACCACTCCCGCTGGCAAACCTTTCCAACGAGTTGGGGTCTTTTGCAAGCGTGTACACTCCATCGACATGACCCTTTCCAAGTTGTGCAATGAAAGGGGCAGCGAACATTCGCTCTAGTTTCGTTGCATTAAGGGCTCTGGTATACTCGCGGGATCGAGCAAATGGGTGGAGGGCAGGGTCGAGATTGCGAGGCTGTTTTTGCGCCGACGTCCCTGGAGTTTGCGCCGAGGAGGCGCTCCTACTCAAAGCTTTGATTTTCTAAAACTCGATCAGCTTGTAGCTCACAGATACCAGCCGGTAAATATACTGACCATTTTGTACCAACAAGATTGCTGCCATGTTCTTGCAGAAGAGTGGAATAAGGGCTTCCAAAAATTAGCTTGGGGTCGGATGAACTTGCAGGGGCTAGCGATTAGCGCGCCGCGTTGGAAGCTTCCGCCTTGCGTCCCCAAGTTTGGAGCGCTCCCAACATAATCACCAAGTCATCTTTCTTACATTCCAAGATGGCCCCAGCAGAATCAGCGCGGATACAGGAGGCAAGGAAGGTGACGAAGACAAATCCAAGAGAGGCGGAAGCACAATACAAGGAGATCATCTCGAAGCCTCCCTCAGTAACATCAGACGCCGCAGTACGAGAATATGAGAGTGCATTGGTCAGTTTAGGAGAGTTATATCGGGACCAAAAGTGAGCAGGAGCATGGTGGTGTCGGAGGAAGTATTAATTGATATTCTGCAGGAAATCAGATGAATTGGTAGATTTAATTACCAAAAGCCGGACAGTATTGTCCTCGTTCGCAAAGGCAAAGACAGCAAAGTTAGGTGAGCAGAGATAGTCTGAGATGTAAGATCCAGATCCAAATACTGAAACTTCTGTCAAACAGTCCGGCAGCTTCTCGATCTCTTTAATGGCATTCCCGACACCACCGATACTCAAATCTCCGTCACGAAATCGTGCATCGACTGGGCCACCTCAGAACGACGAGGCTTCCTCCGCCAAAACCTTGAAACCCGTCTCGTTGCGCTGTACATGATCAAAGCTTCCTATTACGATGCCCTCACCCTCATAAACAGTCTGCTGAAAGAGCTTAAGCGCCTTGACGATAAGCTGGTCCTAGTTGAAGTTCAGCTCCTCGAATCCCGTGTCTACCATGCTCTGGGTAATGTAGCCAAGGGCCGTGCAGCCCTCACCAGCGCCAGAACATCCGCTGCTTCAGTCTACACGCCCCCTCTACTTCAAGCTGGTTTGGATATGCAGTCCGGCAAGCTGCATGCCGAGGACAAAGACTTCAACACCGCATTTTCCTACTTCATCGAGGCACTCGATGGCTACCATACCCAAGACGAGCCTGAGAAGGCTACCGCCGCGCTGCAGTACATGTTGCTATGCAAAATAATGCTCAACCTGGCCGACGATGTCAACCAGCTCATGACCAGCAAGCAAGCCGTTAAATACGCTGGCAAGAATCTCGAAGCGATGAAGGCCGTCGCACGTGCACACTCCAACCGTTCTCTCGAGGAGTACGAGAAAGCCCTTGGCGATTACAGGCATGAGCTTGGCAGCGATCCGTTTATCCGCAACCATCTACGCCGTCTCTACGATGCCATGTTAGAGCAGAACCTCATCAAGGTTATTGAGCCGTTCTCCCGCGTGGAAATTGACCATATCGCCAAGATGGTGGGACTGGACACGCAGCAGGTTGAGCGGAAGTTGAGCCAGATGATTCTCGACAAGGTCATCATTGGGGTTCTGGACCAGGGCGCGGGATGTTTGATTATCTTCGATGAGACGGAGAGAGATGAGGGTTATGACAGTGCGTTGGCTACGATCGAGAAGCTGAGTAGTGTGGTGGATGTGTTGTATACCAACCAGGCTTCACAGCTTGAGTAGAAGCGTGCAGGAGCCTCGACCGTGAGCCTGAAAATTCAAATGCTGTGTATCATATAGGCGTAGATGAAGGTGCAATGGTAGTGGTATGACAAAATGGATGCAATGCGAGATTCGCGGTCACCTTGCATGTCACAATCGCCAGCAATTATTTACAACTCATAATATTCATATCCCTGTTCAATTATTATGATAAAAGAGATCTTGCTGACACCCCGCTACGTTACTTATCCAATAGTGAATGATAACTTCACCATATTTAAAATCTGACACGTTTATCAATCCACCCTCTTGTCTTGTCTCGTTTAATTCATATGTTCGTAGTTTCCCTCCTTCCCACCACCAGCAAGGCCCAATGCTCGCTTTTCCTCCCCAACCAACAGTGCGAAAACCCGCATCGCAATAACGCTCTCCTGCCAGCCAGGCACACACCCACGAAACTCATCGACCGCCTCCAAATGCCATTGCTCCAACCTCATCTTCTGATCGCCACTCGTCACATTCTTACCTAACAGTCTGCTAATCACTCTCGTCGAGTTTCGTCTAAGTCTTGCACTGTTCTCCTTCTCGTCGCTTAGTACAGGCAGTGTATTATTCTCGGGTTTCCAGGTCTGCAAAATAGTATCAAGTAGGCGCCAATGGTCTTTGGTCCAGGTTCGAGAAGAGAGGGCGACAGGGGGAGGAGAGGGAAGGGGCGAGGAGGACACAAACTTTACTCCTTTGCCTGGGCTGAGGTTCTTCGAGGTGGAACCGGAGTTGGCAGATGGTGTTTTGATAGGGGAGCGGAGGCATGATTTTGTTGGTGAGGCAATCGTTCCCGGTGTAGGGTTGTGAGAAACGACGTTGGCGGTTGTTTCTACACGGAGAGATTCTGTCCACTTCAGCGTGCGTGAATTGGTGGCGGCTTGGTTTTCCTTGTCAGATGATTTAGACAAAGCAGACTGTGGGCTGTGACCCAAAGGCGATAGGTGCGCCACAGGGGTTTGATAGCCCGAAAGTGTATTTTTTCGGCTGAGAGATGAAGCAGCAAGCGGTTTTGGGGCCGGAACAGATGATTTCGGGTCCGGGTACTTGATTGTCTGGTTTTCCTTGCCGGGTCTGTTGAAGAGGTTTGGAACAAGAGAGGCAGGCTTAGTAGGGGAGGACAGAAATTCTGCTCTGGGCCGGGGGTTAAAGTTCATCTTTTGCGGGATAGGAGTATATCCAGTTGAATCTTTCAAGTTTGAGTCGGCTGGTACGACGGCAGCTGTCTCTCTATGAGTAATCGAAGACGAAGACTGGCTTGACCTCGCCGGCTTTTGAAGATAAGATACGTGTGAACTTGCCGAGAGTGTAGGAAGGCATTCCAGAGGCGAGTTTGCGAGCAAAGCAGTAAGATCGAGATTTCCGCTATGCCGAAGACGAGGTTGGAATTTCACTTTCTGAGGTGTTCGATGTCCCGACAGATCGGCGTCGATATCATCACTGTCGCTTTGCAGCACCGCATTTGTGACTACCGCCTGTTGTAGGGCAACTTCTTTTGCAAACGGCTCAGCAATTGCATCTTTTGGTGCCGGTGGAGAAGAAGAAATCTGGGCCAGTTCGTCACTGTATACTAGTCTTTTGCTGTTTTGTCTCCACGGACTCGGAAGCTTGCTTCTCCTCGGTTTCTCGACAGCCTCTCGTGGCACGTCTTGATGAAGTTTGACTGCCGGTGATGATGAGTTCAGTGTCTCCAAAAGCAACCCAAAGTCCTCGTCTTCATCGTGTGCTTTGGTGTCAGTCGAAGCCTCGCCGTCACCAGAGCCAATGACGGTGACCCTACTGCTGCTGGCATTTGAAGTTTGTTCGACAGCTGCAGCACGTTCGGCAGCCCATTCTTGCTCTGCCATGAGCCTGTTATCGTCTCGGCTTTTTGGAGATCGCTTGGTAATATTATTTGTGGAGGTATTTTTGGTGGGAAGGGTAATTTCTTTTTCGGCTTGCCAGCTCATAGCATCATCACTTAGGATAGAGCTGTCTTCCAATTTGTCATCTGCGAAACGTGGGTCGGAGTATGTTCGTTGTTCCGGGAGCCCAAGACTATACTGCTGCTTGTCTTCTGGGGATGGAGATCTCTGTTGCGTCAAAATACTGCTACGGAGCGGGTCCCCTTGATTTGACGACGATGGGTGTGATAGCTGAGAAGTACTTTCTGAAATTTTGCCGCTGAGATCTAGTCTCAGAAGAGGGCCAGCAAGTCTGGGACATGTATGGGAGGGATATGACTCTTTTGTAGCGCTCGAAGACAACCTTTTATCTGCAGTCGGACTCTTGAACGGGCTACCGAGACTTTGAGAGCTGCTTCTTGGTGATGAAGGTATAATTATATCTTGAAGCATTTGGCCGGCACGAACGGTCGGAGACAACGTTGGACGCTGACTTTGCTCTAGCGGCGGGGCCAGCGATAGCGCTTCCCTTCCAACTTGAATGGGAGGGGGAAGTGCTGGAGATGAGAAGATGATTGAGGGTGTCTGCGACAAATTTGGGTCTAATTGGCGATGCTGACGAAGATAAGCTGTGTAGGTATATCTTCGCGGTGCAGCGGATGGGGGAGACGAGGGCAAGTGCGAACTCATGATGGATGAGTCTTGAAGAACCTCCTGTGTCCTAACTTGTCTAGTCGACTGGGAAGTTGAAGTTTTCTCATTCGATCTAGTATCGTGCTCATCATGCTCCTCGCCATAAGGGGATGGAGTCTCCTCAGGGGTCAGCAGCCGAGAGGGCGCTGGACTTGCTACGTAAGATGGTGATACACTCAGTCGCGGGGCGGGAACCTCAAATATTTCTGATGAACGGCTGCTGAGTGCTCTTGACGGGGTTTCTGCATCCAAGATAGCTGGAGGAATCGCCGAAAACGAATCTTCATAGTTGTTGTTCACTGCCAATTTTGCTGTTGAGGATTTCTTCTCCAGCTCTATTCGATGTGGAGTTGCGGCTTGGAGAATCTCCGGCGCAATACTTGAGAAAGAGTCGTCAACACCAGCAGTTTTGGAAAGTAGTCTCGATACTTGATTTTTTCGAGCAGGGGTCGCAGCTTCGAGAATCTCAGGCGAGATGCTTGAGAACGAATCATCTTGCCGGGTATTTCGAATAGTGAGTAATCTTGGGTTCTGAGCCTCTTGGCTGTGTGTATAATTTTCAAGCACTTCGCCTGGGATACGTGAAGACGAATCTTCGTGAGCGTTCTCGTTTGCTTGGATAGAAAGAAACGACTTTTTTCTGACTTGACTCGGCGCCAGCTTCTCATCTTGATGGGCGGGACTGCTAAAGTGTTCTCGTAGCGACGGTACAGAGTCCACAGAGATCATACTAAACCCCTCACTCTCAAGTATTGTATCGCGGTCTTGCATGTCTCCAGCTTCATCTTCGTCTCCCGCCTCAAACTGGTCACGATCGTAATCTTCACGCTCCGCATATGACCCCCGTCTTTGAAAACCTGGGGCATCATCATCCTCGTGTTGGCTGAACGTTGATCTTGCTGGAGATACAGAAGGGGATGGGTAATTATCAGCTCTTGGTCGAGAGTTTGGTGGCTGTATGGTATGAGGACTTGACCAGCCCGATCGACGTGGAGTCTCGTTTCCTGGGTCGAATCTTGCAATAGTCACATCTGTATCTTCTCCCCCAATCGCAGTCGCAGATCCAGAGGTAGGAAACGCGGAAGGATTATCCCTAGTATTTAAATCAATCGGTTCCAGCGCCCCTCCATCGTCGTTATCCTCGAAGCCGGATTCTTCATCATTGCCCTTAGGGCTTGCATTCTCCAATACTTCTACATCTTCAGCTGAAATAGACTTCGGACGCCCTCTGCCCCTCTTATTCACAATCCTGGAACGAGGCTTGCTGGAGACATCAGGTTCCTTTACAGCCGGCGTAGACTTGCATATCCCCTTTGCAGACCTAGACCGTGATTTTCTTTTCCCTTGGCTGATCTCGACACCCTTGCCAAATTGGTAGTTGTTGTCTTCCCTGTCGGCTCCATCTGCCAGATCAATTGATTTTCGATTCTTTCGGAGTGGTGTGCTTGCACGGCTGGCCTTCTTTGCAGCCACTGGAGTACCAGACTTCCGGGGCCGACCTCTTCCTCGCTTTGGAGTGCAAGCTTGGGGACCGGCATCCTCTGAATCTGATAGTCCTTTTACGGGAATCGTGGTTGTAGTCGTGCGCTCTCTCCGCCGATGTGTAGATGCCCGCGTTGGTGAGGATGCGCCAGCGTTCAAGTATGGGCATGTATCTTCCGCGTCCGTTTCCCTAGCTTCGACAGTGACACGAATTTTTTGCGGCGACAACTCGTTCCCAACATTCAGTTCGAAAGTCTGCTTCTTCGGAGAGCTTTCTTCGAGGGGCACACAATGCCTTACTCCTCGTGACGGGAGTCCAGCTTTCGCAGGGGAGTAGAAAGTCGGGGAGTCGTTCAAGGGATCTGGTGATGATGATAGCGCATCCATGTTTATTGCTGTCGCATAGCAGCTGCAGAAGATATTTAAGTGATTCGCAAGTCGCGTCGTAGCAAGCCGAGACGCGTCAACACCTACAGGTAAGGTAGTTGATTGTGTGATCAGTTATGTAAAAGATGTGGAGCTTTCATAATTGTCCTGTTGCATACTGTATCGATGTTATGGTGAAGAGTGGATTTGTTTACTTTGCTTTAGCGCCGCGGGTGCACGTGCCGTGGAAACTAGACCCTTGTGCTGTCTCTGAGTGAGAAATAATGAACACCAAGGCGCCGCATGGAAAGACTTCCTTGCCTACATGATGCATAAAAAGTAGTCGAGAATACGCCGATATCTATTGGGGAATGATGAGGATTCTTCAGGACGAATACAATCGAGATTCCAGATGCCGCCGACCACTCTACATAGCAAGTTCTCCTACTTGAACGAAACACAAAAAACATCCCCGTATCTAAACTATTGGTCAATGGAGAGTTGCTGGGTCTGTTGACAAAACCTCCCTTGGTCCTCGACGTAATATTGCCTTCTCGTCACGCTCCTCATCCCACACCTCAACGGTGGTGAATCAGGGACCTTAACCTGAGTCCCCTACCCAGATCTCCGGATGTTCTTCGCCACCCCCGGCGCGGCCTTATCCTGTCACCCTGTCACCCCAGATCTCTATTGCGTGCTTTTCGGGAATAACAAGTGCGGGTTCTCCCAACGAATGGAATCCATCCTTCCATAACCCTCGGCAGCGGGATGTCGAGGTGTTCTTGGAGTCTTTGATTTCTAATCATATGACGCCAGCGGCTAGACGGGCATCGCAGCCTATATTATAATTATCATCTTTCCCCTCCCATGTTACTAGATTCCAAGCATAAGGTACTCGTCTCTACACACTCGTCTACTACTATCAACAGATCAGCACATCCATACAAAAAGCGTCAATCGCTTCAAACAATAACAACATGACGACAGCCGCACCTCAATATGCCACAGCGTCACATAACCTTTCCATGTCTGCTCGCGCCGAAGCAGCACACACCAACGGCACACCTCCCAGTACATATATACCCCGAGGTGATACCGAAGTTACCTTGAACTACTTCAGGCCCCCAGAAGACGGTTCGGCACCATACAACTATGTCGAGCCGCAACCTGAGGGAACACCCCAGCGCAATTTCGGCGACTTTGACGTCACAGCCACGGTGCACGATATCCGGGGAAAGGAATCCGAATACACGCTTGATAAGGATGCTTTCCAGGTCGTAGCTAACCTGCCGGAGTCTACAGAGAAGGATTTCGTGGAGGATGATTCGATTAAAAAGAACTACTATCCCGAGGTCGAGAGGTTAATTTTGGACAATGTGCCAGGCAGCAACAAGGTTTTTATATTTGATCACACCATTCGACGCTCAAATCCCAACGCAGCACGGGCGCCCGTGACTCGAGTACATATTGATCAGACTAAGAAATCCGCAACACAAAGAGTGCACCGTCATCTCCCAGACGAGGCTGAGAGGCTCCTGCAAGGTCGCTATCGGATCATCAACATTTGGCGTCCATTGAATGGCCCAGTGCAAGCATCGCCTCTTGGATTCGCCAGCTCGTCGACTTTGTTGGATGAAGATCTTATTCCTGTCGAGCATAGATATCCAGACCGGGCGGGCGAGACGGCTGGGATCAGATACAACCCAGGTCAAAAATGGCACTACTTGTCCGGTATGAAGAATGATGAGAGACTATTTTTGGAGTGCTTTGACAGCGAGGCTCATAAGCCTGGGACCAAGGTACAGGGAGGGAGAGTTCCTCATACTGCATTCCATGATCCACGGACACCTGGGAATGCCGTTGGTAGAGAGAGTATTGAGGTTAGAGCTTTAGTATTTGGTCCTTGACCTGCAAGTTGTATTTGAAATGTCTCGATATGTCAGCGATCTAATGTATTAGCATGGTTTTATGAATTGACTACATGTGTGATTTATCATATCAGTTCCGGTCTGGCTGATAACTGATCATATGTCCCGGATGAAAATGGTGGACGCACCCGGAGCGGACCAAGCCTACCTGTCGCGCATGTAGTTCCAATGTGCTTTTCATAACGGCACCTGTTGTTTCTGTGATTCTATAAGTCCTGACACCTTGACGGTCTGGCTCACATCATACCTGTGTCTTCTAGGAAATAAAGATACTTGTATGATGGCATCATCCAAAATGGTGTACATAATTCAGAAGATTCAGATGGAAGTCGTCATTACACATTGTGGAAACTGGAAACTAGATACTTGCAAACCTTGAATATGTATGAGCGTCGTATGCAGTGACCTGTGACTTGGGCGGGTCTCGCTTATGCTGTACTCAATCAAAACAAATGTCACATGAGCATAAAAATCGCGAATACCGGAACGAATTAGCATTGCGGTCTTCTAGTTAGTGAAAAAATTTATATGTAAAAAGATACCGGCGTGAAAAAAGTGATATTTGTGTTAGCGTACTGCGATTGTTCCAATACATCCTTTTAGCTAGCCTGTACACACGTGGTTGTGCAAGTCCACAGTACCGCCAAGTATAATCGCAGGAAAATCAACCACGAAACTTTTAATGTCTCGGTGCTAATTCTGGTAACAAATATAGCTGTCACTTCCGTGAGCCACCGCGAGACCTAAAGGAATCTAGGGAGCAGAAGCGCCAAGGCCACCCCCTTCACAGCAACACTACTGTAATTCTGCAACAAGACCGTTGCTCGAAGCCGAGGTGATGAGAAGGCAACACACATTGGCCAAAGTACCCAGCCTTTTAGCGCAGAAGTAAAGTAGCGCATGTGCTTGTGTCGCATACGCACGCTGTTTGGTTTCCCCACGGATTTGCGTCTCGCAGCTCGCGTAAGTCAAAACAAGCAGCTTCGAGTTCAGAAACACAGGACGAGAAGATAGAGGCGCGAAAAGCAAACTGGTCGGATCTTGTTGACGAATTGAGAGCCTTAGTAGATGGGGAGATTCCACTGGCGCCTGCTTCCGAGTAATATGGACACTTACAAGAGAGACAATAAAGAGGTGTCCACGATGTGCAAGTCACTTACATTAGCACTCGCTATAAGTAGGATTCGAGATCGTTCGGCGTCCCGGGTAACGACTTCAATGGTCAAGATTCGTCCTTGAGCCAACCGATGGTGGGGAAGTGAGAGGAGAACTTGCAATGCTTTTATGTAATTACACCCTCAGACGACTCGGTCTCTGAGCCATAAGCGAGATGGGTGGCCACAGGCCACCACGTACGGGCCCAGCTTGTCGCGAATCTACCCTAACGCCGAGCTGGAACTTCGACAGAGTCTCTAGCAAAGATTATATTCGCTGAGATCAACCACATTGTCGTAAAGCAAAAGAAAAAAACTTTGGTTTCGTCGCATCCTGCCTTAGTCTACGGTTTTATTTACTTTCTCACCTCCCGCTGCCCCACATCACGCCGACTGTATAGGCACAGAGGAGTACGAGAATAACCCAAAATGTTCAGGGGAGGTCATAATTAACATGGCAACCTGTCAGTACGCTCCACATCGATAACACTGTTCATATATGGGCGTCGAACTTTCGAATTTTCTCTTACTCATAGTGAAGGATATGGACGGTAGGTGTGGGATGATGGTGGCACGCCCTTGACAGTGCAGTCATCCGCTATGTTACTGCTGAGAAAGCGTGCTGCAGACTAAGGAGAAAGTAACCAACGATCAGACTGGGATAGCTCGAATTGTTTATTATCGTACGCAGTCTTAGATGGCCCACTATGGCACTCTAGAAATCAATCGTACCTCACACTGTTGGCACACCCAAATATCGTAGAGCAAAGCTTCGATTACCTCTTCTGTTCTAGGATCTAGATATCTGGACGAGACAGACGGACTATATGGTATCGCCCTCCAACCCGAAACCTCACCAATACCTTGACGCCAAAGCCTATTTAGATTTCCTTGTGCAACATTTGTACAAGTATATGCTATCCATAGTCACAACCAAGCGGAGGAAGCGCGACTAAACCCTCCTCGCAGTCCGCTTTCCCGACTTCGTGATACTGTCATCCGTAGCCTGTCGACTCATTGGGGTCCCGCCCACGGAAGAAGCAGAAACCTGCTTCAGCATTGGCTCGCCGCCATAATCACCCCGCAGGTTGCTCGTAGGTAGAGAACCCGCTACCATCTTATCCTTGTTGTCGGACTTGACCCAGTGTTGATACTTCTTCGGATACGCTGCCTCTTCCAGCAGGGTCTTAGCACCGCTGTCCAATGCAAGATTGGAACCGAAGCCCTTCTCATCGTTGTAAGTGCGGGCACGTCGCATTACTTCAATCTCCGCGTTTGCTTCGTCTGGACTTAGACCTTGCAAAGAAACTACAGCGTCTTTGCTCGGATTCGACGCAAAATGTCTCGCGTTCCCGCTTGCAATCATCTGAGGTAATCTTGGAATCTGCCTCGTAAGTGCAAGTAGATTGGGCGGGTAGTTGATCTCGTTGAACATGTCTATCCCGTACCCAGACGAAATAATGTTACCCCGAGTGCTGCGAGTAGCATGGGAGAACTGGCGCTCCATCATGGCGCCGCCAAGTGGAGATTCTACGTCCTCGCCATCCCCTTCACCTGCGGTAGGAGCTTTCTCGTGATCCGAACTTGACTCAGACTTGCCATTGGTCTGATTGTCAGCGTCGTCGGAGAAAGGTGGATGCCGAAGCATATATGAATGAGCCGCCAAAGCCGAGGCATTGTACGTCATAGACAGCTCCTTCTCGTTGAAGAGCTTGTCGATGCTGTATAAGGGAGAATCGATTTGGTGTGATTTCAACTGTTGTTTCTCAGCCTTCCAGAGAGGAGTGTTCGCACATTTTTCGATGCGCTGGCGGCCAGGAGCCGGAGACTCATCACTATCATGAGCCTTTCTCTTGCGCTTGTGGCTTTCGGGGAAGTTGGGGGGCTCCTCGGCGTCGCGGCGATGTCTGGTAGCACGCTTGCCGTGAAGACCACCTGGGCTGACGGGGTTGGCAATGCCGAATTGGCTTGGTTGTAGCAAGAGGGCATGTGTATTGCCTTCCCCAATCTCGATCGCATCTTTGTCCTTTGAAAGCCGAGCCTTCTTGCTCATGACGCTATTAATCAAGCGGTCGCGAAGGGTGTCTGAGAGGGATTTGTATTCGTTCTTGGAAACTCGCTTCTTGTAGGCATGGTTGGCATTGATTTCGTTCATCTTGACATCGTAGTCCCGCTATCATCGAATTAGTCGGTGTCATTCGGGACTGCTGAATTGCGCGCCTACTTTGAGAGTTGCCAGAGCAGTATCTCGCTCCTCCTGAGCATCATTGACCTCTGTCGCAAAGTCGGAGTAAATCCTACCGGCTCGTTGAGGAGGTTCCGGACCTACAGACTTCATCATGGTCTTCTGAATATTTCTCTTGACGAGCTCATCAATTTCTTCGGCATCGTCTGGGAGGGGTAACTTGGAATGAACATCCGCCTCTGCTATCAGGTTCGAGTCGATTTGTATTGCGTGGAGCTGGGTACGGTAGTGTTGATCTCGGTTTGCAGAGAATAATGTTGTGATTTCTGCAAGACGCTCGGCAAGAACTGTGCGCTTCTTATCCCTCTTGGATAATTGTTGCGGCGGCAGAGGAGGTGAATTGGACTGCTGGCGCTCGGTTCTGTGGCAACCCACCGCTGGGGAGTTTTGCGGTGAGACACTCATCTTGAAAGATTTGCATATGTATTGAAGGTAGAGATGCGAGAAGAATCCAGTCTTCGAGGTTGTGTGACGCAGTGAGCTTGTGGTTAGAGTTGGCAAAGCGGTTTCGAGGTCGGCCGTGAGACTGTCTGCAAATACAAGATGGGAAGGAAAATAGATAGTTGATAAGTGCTAGAGGGAAGCGCCTCTAGTATTGTGGCGAACCCTGGGAATGTGCAGCATCGGTCAAGCGGTTGGTAATAACAGAAGACGACTAGGTTTCTTCCTATTGTGGTCGATCGTGAGGATGTTCTGCGTACATGGTCAACCACCCCTGCTTACAAGTGCGTAGGGAGAAACATTTTCCCGAACCCACTAGTCTTCGCAGATCGTCAATACAACATTTTACTCTTCCAAGGATATGACCTCTATATCCTAAGCTACCAGTAGCCGTCCGCTGAATTGCGCCAAACATGTCCTCATGTCACAGGCACCCGAGAAAGGCAATTCGGCGAGATAAGGGGGCTCCGGAGTGCGTGTCAAATTTCAGTATCTATCGAATCTGCAGGCCTTGCAAGTATAGATCTCGCAGGCTGTGGTATGGTATCATCATGTATCTTTTCTTTTCGCCCTCGCCCACAACGCCACCAACAAACGCCAACTTATGCAAGACGGGCGCATGTCACATGACGGTGTGAGACATCCTATTCCGCCAGTCCAAAACCCAAAGCGCCAAATTCCCATTGTATCATTCGCAGATACCATTTTTTCCCTCTACGCAGTAACGCCCGCAAAACATGACGGGAAAGGTCGGTCATTCAACTCCATCTAACCCTCAAGTCTGCCCAGGTAGGTTGCTATCAACTCGAGCCGCCAATAGGACTAGCAAAGTCTCGGAATCCAGGCGGGATGGCCCAGCCGTGCACTTTGCAGGATCGCTCGTAAGCTTCGATGGCCTCCGCAGTTCCGTAGTCGCGCTGTGACAGCTTCTTAATGCTTTCGAGCCGAGCCGGCCGATCCAAGCTCATCATCTCCACGCGAACTTGTAAGAGAACGCTCTCGATCGTGGACACAGAGGTCCATCCCGTGTTGGTCAGTAGCTCCATACACATCGCACCACCAGCCGTGACGTGGCCACCACCTCCAGATTGAAAGGGTAGGAATCGGGGTCGGATGACTCTGACGAAGGGTGGGCTGAATGGATAGTCCTTGCCGAAGCGGATCTCGAGAACGATGCTGGTGACCCCTGCTGCCTTCATATCCTTGGCAAGCGGAAGTGAAGCATCGAATGAATGCAGCTCCACAATCCATTGGTAGATATTGCTAATCAGCTCTGGATTGATATACCAACCAAGCTCGTGCAGTGGTGTCTTACGCTGAATCGCTAAAACATCCTTGAGGTTCCGGTTTAATGTCTTCGAAGCAGCTGAGGTGGCATACAATGGGGGCTGCAGCATTGGGAGGCTGGATTGATTGAGGGAGCCGGCGATAAAGTCGGTCAATGGCTTTGAATCCCTATTCAATAATCAGCTTCCACCCGCGGCACCACTAGGAAACAGCTCACAATACAACAATCTGCCTTCCTATGCCTTTGCCCTTGATCGAGCCTTCGTCGTCAGAGACGAGGAACTCAATGTCCGAGATATTCTCTCCATCGCTGGCGGCCACCTCTGAAATTTGTTCTACGTTTGCAGAATCATGCTTGCGCTTCTTTTTAGCTGGGACAGCGGTTGCATTGACTCTGAAAGTTCTGGAGAGTGAAGCAGCACAAAGTGGGATGCCAATCAGTTTCGATTCCACTGATTTGACAGGCCGCCTGGGATCTTGTTCGACCTCGCCAGTAACATCTCTCTTGCTAAAGTGATTCATTAGACTTGATGCACAAGTTTCAAACACAAGAATGCTATGGTCAACTCACGTTTTGGGTTTGTTTATACTTCCGCAACTGCTATCAGTTTCAGAATTTCCTGCCAGAGTCCCTGAGACCTGGACAAACAGGTATCTGCATTGAATCCAGTCGATATGCTGAACAACCAAATAAGGACTATTACTTGCAAATTGGGAAGGACAGTTCACGATCTCATTTAAACTCATGGCCGAAGTGATTCTGAGTTCTGAGCCGTGCCAGAAGCTCTAGTATAATAGTCAGCATTGGTTTCGAAAGGAAAAGTCCAGTAACCCACCGCATTAGCTTGTGCATAAGTAATGGAAACGCCCTGATCCAATGCATGGTAGACACCATGTCCGTATGCTCTGCCATGGACTGTTTCCTTGAAGTCTAGCCCCGTCCGAATGATGCTATGCCAGTTCTGCAAAGGGCTACCATGAAAGGCAAATAGTGTTGGATACTTGGCATTGAAGTTGGCCTGCTGATCACGAAGTGCTTTCAAGAACCGCTGTTCCTTGTCTGGCGAGCCTTGTGCGAATCTAAATTGGACCCAGTTCTCTGATATGTTCGTCACTCTCTGGTCTAGTCTAATCTTTGACGTGGCCAGCTCCTCGTTGGTCTGCCCAGGGCATCTATCTACCTGGACAATGCATGACCTGTTTGATGCTATAATCCAGCGTAGAATACCTAGGGCAGCTGGAGAGAGACGATCCTTCCAGCTTCTCAGACTCGGCTCTGTACTATGACTCTGATGGATCAGGTAGGTTCGCAATTCTCTGATGGACGGTAGACTCTCAATCAGCATGACAATGGTTTCAGCCTTCTCTGTTTCAGTCATATCATCGAAGTTGTGATTATACACAGTCATGGTGGCCAACTGCAAATTAGGTGGAGGAGGAGTTGTTGCTGGAGTGGCAGGAACTATTGTGGTATGCACGGGAGGAATCGCAGCACCGCCGTGGCGTATGACTGGAGTTGAAGATAACCTGATGGTGGGAAATAGGGAGACATCTTCAACTCGATAGTGCTCCGAGGCGAGTCGATGGTCTAAGCGTTATTAGTCGCAGTCAATATGCCTCGGAAGAACAAGTTGTGCTTACCGGCAGGCTTGATTACAACCCACTCTCCATTACGAACTGGTGAAGATTCAAAGCCATAGAAAGTAACCTCTCGGCGGTTCCGGTCAAATCTGATACCGATTTGAGCCTTTGAAACATCAAGTGTCGGCGAATGGGCGTCGAAAGACGCAGGAACAAGCCGCCCAGTACCATAAGCAGTGGTCACTGGGCCCATCACGGGAGGTACAACAAGACTCATACCCGTAGGATAATCTCGGATTCGGCGGCTCTATAATGGAATCAGTTCTCCGGTTGCTACGAAAGATGGGAAAGGAGCTGCTTCGAGCATCTTCGGATTTTGCTTACAAATGCGCTCGAATAGCAGAAACTGACGAGGAGGTCAACGACGTACGGTTGCGTCAGGATCTCATGCTCTACACTCGGTCCAAAGCCTAATGCCATGTACTGGTAGAGGCAGAGAGGTTTCTCACAAACGTATGGTTTCAATGCCTCAAAGTCTTCTCCAATCTGGTCATGGCACACAAGACAGAACTCGGTACAGCGGGTAAAATACCGAAGAGTGAACTGGGCCGCGATCAGTGGGAAAGAGATCGTCCTGGCCTGATGATCTGTGAGGTGGTCCGTGGCGATTCTCTCAGGGAGACTGCTATCCTTCTGGGGGTCGGAATCCTCGAAGTATTCAGCAGGCAGTTCTGAGCTCTTATTGTCCAACTGTCCCTGCATATCGCTGAAGTAACGTCTGGCACCATCCCATCCAACCCCAACAGATGCTCGAATCTTCAAAAGGGAAATGAGCTGAGTATTGGTGAACTCGTTCAGAGAACTGCTGATAAAGATGTTGGAAAATCCGGTGTTGAATTTTTTAGCCTGCTCGGTCGACTGGTTGGTTTCTACATGGAAGGGCTTACTCATGTCCTTGGCCAAGTCACTGAAGGCTGCAAGTGCTTCAAGAAGCGTGCACTTGTAATTGTTGCTGACACCCACTCGGAAGGAGATGTCTTGGGATCTGGCAGATTGTGTGTCGATGTCTTCGAAAGACCTGTATCCATTTGAATAGCGGATCAGCAAGATTATGTACTGTTGCGGCTCGAGATCCCACGCCTGTATGGCCTCCTCTGACAGTCCAAGTTTGGCAATACGAACCGACAGAGACAGGATGCTGCTCACAGACTCCGCCTTCATGCCACTGAGAACCCCAATGTTAAATCCAGCGAATTTGGCCGCTCGCAGGTCGTGGCGAATGCGATTATTGATCTTCGAGGCCGAATCTTGGCTGATATGCCGGCTAGCATTAGAATACGTTGCTGAACCCTGTTGTTGCAGGAGGCTTATGCCGAAATCGTCATCGTCTACAGGAAAATACTCCTCTTCTTCCGAGCACTCATCTTCCTGGTCCTCCTCGTCTCCCGATCCGGCATACAAAATTTTGGTGTCTTTCTTGTCATCTATGGACAGAGGTTCCTCGGGTAAAGCTCCTGCAATGGCCATTTGGATCTTTTGAGAGAAAGTGGTAATAATCACTGGAATTCTGATGCCGAAAGAGCATGACACGACGTCCTCAAGAACTGCTGCTGCAGATGTGGGAACGCCTTGAGTGTTAGTATAGGCCATGATCATGCTTTCTGAAGGGTACGAAGCAACATCTGTGAAAGTTAGCTCAGGGTTCCAAAATACGCGGGGATTCAGAAGGCTAGGAACAGATGCCCAGTAGCTTTTCCACTTCTTGGTGGGTCCTGTTGACAGGCTTTGGAGGCAATTAAACTTGTAGAATTACCTGGTTGAACCACCAAGATGATCTCAATTGGGTGCCCAGAGGCAGGAACGAAAGTTACCAGGAGTTCTTCATCTTGCTTCGTGATACTGCTGATACCGGGAATTTTCAGGTCAATTGCGGCTTGGATGTCAGCGAGAAATGCCTTTCGAGGCATGGTATTGATCAAACAGCTACTGTCTGCAGCTACCAAACCGCTCAGGTTTTTGTTGTTGGTTGTTTTGTGTGTAGTCGACGGCGACGATGCACTACAGTAGAGCTGGAAAGGAATGGGATGACAAAGCTAGGTTTGGCCGCAAAGGAAGCTGAAGATTCGTGGTGTCTGCGGTGATTCCGCTATGATGTACCGCAAGGCGCGGCAGGGCTGAGGACCAGCTCAAGAGCACAAGTGATAGAGAGAGGGAGAGAGGGAGAAGACTCCGACGCTCGGAAGTAAGTTTAGCAAATCCTCGAATTTCTAGGTTGAGTTCGCGGAGGTGCTGTGAGGTTGGATGAAGTTGCATTTGAGAAGCTCAATATCAAATAGAACCTGGTTAATATCGATGGTAATGAGAAGTTTCTAGCCTCGTCTGTAGGCAGCTTCCAGCCTAGCCTAGCTCAGAGAAGGCAGCCAATCAGATGACGATGTTCGGGCCAAGTGAGAAGTCACTGGAAAGCTGGAAACAACTAGCAGCTGGAGCCTTTCAGAGAATTCATTCACCAGCTCAGCATTGACACGGTGAATCAAAGATCCAGGCAATCAGATAGTAGCTAAGAAGACAAGGTATGAGGACATGGAGAGCACAGTGAGTTCAGGATTCCGCACTCCTGTAGAACAATCAGGGCTTCCACAGATGCGATGAGTAGAGAGACAGATCTCGCGAGATAGAATGGACAATGAAAGTCCTATGTTGTTGTTGGACCAGGAAACAAGGGACGCGAGAGACCCCAGAGCCATCCCTGTACTATAAGAAAGTATGTACAAAACCCCTGCTACCGTAACTGTAATGCAGCCCTGAAGCCTGCCGTGCCTGTGCCTGTGCCTGTGCCAGTGCCACAATGCGACCAAGGCCCGAGACAACCTCACCTTTCTCAGGAACGACTGTACCAGGACGACTTGAAGCTCAAAGCCAATAGGTGCCTACCTACCGACTTGACCTGCTTGAACAAACTACCCACACTGCAGCTATGGCCTGGGACTCTAAAGCACCTAGACGGCGTCAGAGCAGCACTGCGGCGTCCAGGACACAGCAATCACAGAGTCGGACTGTCCCTGTCATTACATTCGAGCCCAAATCAACACACGTCGCGGATCCTGCCCTCCAACCTTTTTTAGAGCCTTCCTTTGACCCCGCAGATTATTTCAATGCGACTCTGACTCCTCTCCAGAGCTCAGGCGCATCACAGTCTGCGAGAGGGGCGGTGCCTCTCGCAGAACTATCCACGCAAACCCAGACCCTTCTTTCGCATCTTAGCGCGCATACCACGAGGTTGACAAGCACCCTTACCCAACTCACAGACGAGATTCTGCGGAGTGGCAGCCGGTTGGCGTATGAAGTCGAGGTCTTGCGAGGGGAGACACTGGGCTTGTCAGAAGCTTTGACAGATAGTCTGCAAGAAGATGTTATGAAGTTCGTGCCAGGTGGTTTGGATCAGGAGCTTGCACAGAGACCAGCCATGGTGGCAGAGGCAAATGGAAACCGGAGAAGATCCTCGACGATTACTGTCCCAAAAATGCCAGTTCACGAAGAAGCACCAGCTATTGCCGACCCTCCTTACATCCAGAAGCTTCGGACCCTGACATTGGTACAGATGCGGCTGGAGAATGTTATCAAGACATTTGGAGATGCGATGGCTTGGACATTCCCGCCATCAGAGGTATCTGTTACTTCGTCCTTTCTATCAGTCTCTGCGCCAGAGCCTGGTTCGGAGATGCACAGCACAGAGGAGAAGGGACAACAGGTATCAAAGAAGCTGCGGGATGAGATCGCAGACCTGCTCATTGGGGAAGATCCAGTTGAAGGCATAGAAGCCGCAGCCAAGAGGGTCGAAGAGCTCAAGGGCTTGGCTACTGTGTGGAAGGGAACAGCCGAGGAGAGGGCCAGGACCAAGTTTGTCGACAATTTGGCTAAGATGGTTGAAGACAGGCACAGAGATCTATTGCGAGAAGCTGAACAGGACGCTCGTCTGCGTAAAAGAGTTGAGACATTGGAAGAGGAGGTCAGTTCTGGGGAGAGTAAGCCCCAGAGTGGGTACGGGTTCCTCAGCCAGTTGCAAAAGCTACGAGGTTCCTCATGACATGATTTCATGATGAAAGTAAATCTTCACATGGCATTATCTTTCATCAACATCAGTCGTACTGCGATACACTAGGCCTAGGCACTATGATCCGCATTAACCTACTATCTATTTTCATGGGATCAAATAAGCTTTTGAATTCTCACAAATTATGCTGTTTATTCACTAGACCAATTTTATCTGTAATCTTTGGTTTCTATTTTCTATTTCGCGGTACACTTTAGATTGGTAATCAGTATTCAAGTCTGGCTAACAATGTCGCAGGCTCCCTTGCAGAACATTCCTTGCCAGTATTGTTCCCTTTCCCTATTCCCCCCAATCCTCGTCTCAACAACTCTTCATCTTGGGGTCTGCACAAGGAAAATATCATTCTACTAGGTGATATTTAGTCTCCATCACTCATACTTGATCTTGTATCCGAGAAAATGAAATACGGGATTCTACCCGGTGGCGCTCACCAGCGACCACGAAGCTCACCAGCTAGAGTAGTAGCTGCTCATGTCTTCGCCCAGATGCGGCGACCTGGTAGACTTAGGAGCCGCCTCTTTCTATTAATTCTCACAATCGCTGGTACTCTGCTCATGTTCTATGGACGGCGTCACGCAGTGAGTTCTAAATATTCAACATACGTAGTCGCTAGCTGACATGAGGTCTCAAGACTGAGTTTAAATGGACAACGTCGAATCTTACGGGCTATATCCCGACCAGTATTGCGGATGCTATCGCAGCTTATGGAGAGAACATCGAGGATACGAGGTGGGATGACGCTGATTCTGAGGATGGCAGTCGTATTGTGATCAAGAAACCGAAATTTCATCTTCTGGTGCCAGCACACAAGGCGACGGCAAATCTGTGCCGGACACTGCTTTCTGCTAGCGTTTTGGGCTATCCACCACCGATAATGATAAATTATCGCGGGCCGATAGACTACGAGAGGCCAGGGGTGGACGTGATCAGAAGCACGTTCAGTTTCCTGACTGGTAAAGAAGCACATATCGATGATCTAGTGCTCGTTGTGGAAGAGGGTATGTAAGTCTCACAGCTTACAAAATATGCCTGACAATTCTCCAGATGCTTGGTTCCAACTTCCACCCGAGGTGATGATAAATCGCTTTTTCCAGGGGAACCGAGACGCCTCTGCCCAATTACTGGACAAATACGGACGTTTAAAGAACTCGAACGGGACAAGAATACCCAAGTACCAACGACCCCAGAGATACAATCAAACCGTGTTATTCGCCAGTATGAAGCAATGCTCAAACGAACCCGGTGATCCAGCCTGCCACTCCGTCCCTCATTCTCCCCTCCCAGCGAACGTTTGTGGCCCAGAAACAGACATAAATCCCGACAGAAAACACAATTGTGCTCGATACATGAGCTCAAGTATGATAATGGGACGTGTCGCCGACCTTCGGCCAATCTACAAACGAGCCTCCGAAATGCTTGAATTTGAGGATGTCGGCAAGAAAGGCAGCCAATACGTCTTTTCCCAGATTTTTGGCGAACAGGAGTACGTTCGAACGCTCTCCCGCTCGACCAGTGGTAGTCTCCCAGCATGGTGGATCTGGTTATCGGCACTCTTTTCCAAAGCAGCAGATCCTCCCATTTCGGCCCTAAGCATCCCGCTCAATGCGGAACAAAACTACGAATTCGGCATCGGCCTAGACTACACCAGTTCCATTTTCCAAGACATGAAAGACAGCACCGAAGACGTCCAAGTGGTCACTTTCGACCACGATGCGCGCTTCAATCGTCCCATCCGCCTGCCATCAGATCTCCTAGCAGCGCCGTTGCCATATTCCCTGAACCAAGCAGTGGAATCCCCCTCCAACACAAACCTCCCTCTCACAGAACTTGATGACGTTCCTCCCCTGAACACCACCTGGTCCGCGGTACCACTCGCAGCAAATACCATAATCGCCAGCTCGTCCGTACCCGCTTCGCTCGCCTTCCGCGGCAGCGATTCCAACAAGCTCGAGGATTCTTGGGCCAAGATGTGGTTCCACAATTCCTCGCGCGCGCTTCTGAGACAGTATATCCGCACCCCAAACAATCCGTTAAAGGGGGGCGATGATAGTTGGTGGGATGCGCGACGTGGGAAGGGAGGTGTGTGGACGGATCGCGGGGAGTGGCTTGGGTGGAAGGGCGTTTGTAGTGCATTTGACGAGGGAGTTTTTGGGGATGGGAGGGGGGAGTTTGAGAAGGTGAGTGGGGAAAGCGATACGGAGGAAGGGGAGGAAGAGGAGGTGAAGACGGAGATGAAAGGTGCAGAGAAAGTAGAGGAGACGATTAGCGACGATAGGAAATTCATCCAATTCGATGGGGCTCAGCAGGCCGAGAGCAAGAAGGCGGATAATGAGAAAGAGGGCGGGGGCATATCCGAAGACAGTGAGAAGGAGAGATGGAATGATAAGCCTGATGGAAAACAGGACAGCGGGAAGCAGTACACGCCATCGGATATGAAGAAGTCGGGGCACGGGAGTGTGGAGAAGGAGGACAGAAAGGAATAGTCGACGTGCAAGATCTTTCTATTCTGCCATATCACTATTTCCTTGAAACGCCCGAATGTCCGCTCTGCAGAGCGCAACAACCTGGCACTCGAACTTTCACTACAGACCATTCGCTTAAGCCTGTTTACGATAGCTACTCTCTGGCGCTAGCCCTGATATTACGAGCAAGAATAAAATCGCCGTGCCGAAGTCTGAAAGCTCTAGACCAAGCTTACATTTTTAGCGAGTAAAGCCCTTGAAGCCGAAGAATATACGTATCGAAATTCGTATCTATATACACATCTCATGCCGCTGCGAGTTGAGGAGAGCTCCCACTCGCTGCCAGAGAGACGAAGGGCGGCGGCTCAACCTACATACTCTCCATCGCCTCGTGCAAATACGAGATGTCGAGAACGCACACCAGCCGCGTATGCTCCCACTGCAGCTCATCCCCGGAGAGCGTAAATGAACCCGGTCCTCGAGAGAACGTGAGGGTGATACTGGACCTGAGGCACTGACCTTGTACACGACGAGCAGATGGTTGGGGAGGTGGGCAGAGCCTCATTTTAATCTCTCACCATGCAGCCGAGCTCTCCAGCTCCCGAAGACCCGCCGTTGCTCCTACCCCTGCCGGAGGACCTCCAAGCTCCCCGCACGTACTCGCAAACGCGTCGTCCGTGCCCTCGCGCTTCGTGTCGGAGACGCGGGAGAAGCGAAGGCGCCTGCGATGGTGATCGTAGCGAGGGAGGCGAAGAAGAAGATGAAGAGGAGGAGGAGGACATCGCCGGAGAGATCGGTCAGGATCGGGGGCAGACGCGGGTGACGATGGTCTCTGTGCTTTTCCGAGGTGGAGGTGGCGCATGGGGGAGAGGAGTCGGCTGCGGGTGTGAAAGCTGGCCGACTGCGAGCGAGCCCGTCCACAGAGAAACACGAGCTCGGTGATCGTCGAGGTCGTCTTGACCATCGCGGACAGGCCTACATCCCATGTCGTCAGCCTCGCTTACCGCGAAGCGAAGATCAACAAACCGGGGCAAGACAGAGACGAGGGGAGAAGGTAGTAGCGAGCCCGAAGCCAGCAGCTGGAGTCGATCGAACCCGGCTGGGCCGAAGGGCGTAGGCGTGGCGACGTGAATCCTACTGCAGTATCGGTGCCCGTGCAATCGGGTCCCTCCACCATCGGCTCCATCCCAAGTCTCAACCCGGCTTGTTTTCCCCTTGCCACCACCACCCCCTGACAAGCCCGAGGGCTCCCACTTCCCACCTGGACGACTCCCCCGTTCCCTGAGAATCACCTCCTCGATCGCTTCCGTCTCCAGATGAAACGACAGGGGCGCCGACTATCACGCCGATGGTGGATGCCGAACACCGAGCGAGTGCTACGGAGCATCAGGAGAAAACGTCGCAAGCGTACTCCAACCTCCCCAAGACACGAAATAAAAGCCAACACACACGGCGTACGTTCGCAGCCCTCAGGCGGCGGTGGCTTGTCCTCAGCGGCACGAGAGAATCCCTTCTCACGGTATGTCTTCGGAGAGGAGATCCGATCCAGAGCAACGAGGGGAGCGAGGTCAAGGAGCGGCACGAGCTTGCGTGAGCAGCCGCGGCTCACGCACGCAGCTGCAAATGTCTCGCAGAGGAAGTCCCAGAGACGAGGAAAGCCACAGCAAGGGAAAGGGCGAGTGCGTTGGAATGAGAGCTCTGGGTCCCGGGCGCAAGTGGGTGGGTTCGGGCAGAGGGGAAAGGTCATCGAGGCCCATGGATTGAGTCCGACTGGATGATGTTGCACTTTTCGGGTCTGGATGGTGGAGCGAGTTGTGGGGTGACGGGTTCTGCTCTGCGAGGAGAGGAAAGGGTGAATGAAGAGGATGTGGGCTGAACTTCTGGACTGTGTGCATACTATGTAACTTGACATTTGCTCTCACACCCCGTGCCATTCCCACCCCCGACTCAAACATCATCGGAAGCCGGATTTCCTCTTCCCTCCGATCCAGCATCAATCTATACCTTGCGCCAATCCGTCATAGACCTCGTCACACACCCCAGTCCCGCAACCTCAACGACCTTCTCGTGCCACGACAAGAGTACGCTCATAGCCGCACCGCTGCTTTCGCTCTGAGCCCCTGGCCGCCCACCCATCTGCGAGAAGCCGGCGCCGGTGGCCTGAGGCATGAGGGTCGAGTTGCGGTTGGGCATTTTGGCCGAGGATGCGCTGGAGGCCGCCATGCCCTTGTACCTGTGCCATACAGCTGGGTTAGCAAGAAGTCCAATTTCAATTCCAACCCCAAATCCAGCGACCCGAACCAGAAACCATCCAATCTCCACTCCCATATCCGCGACAACCAGTCGTGGGGTGGAGAGCTGCAGAGTGGATCGCCGCTCCCAGGAGAGGGAGCACCAACAGATACTTCATCAACACATCCAACACCTCCCCGCCGCCCTCGCTCTCAAAGACCCGCCTCAGCATCGGCGTCATCTCGCTCGCCTTGATGCTCTGCAGCACCTCCGTCACCGTCTGCAGATGCACCTCCTTGCCCGCGGCGTCGCCTCCGTACGGCGCGCTCTCCAGCACACCGCGCAGCGCGCCTTCGGCGTCGCCGCCGCGCAGCAGCTGCCGCACCTGCTGGCCCGTGGTGCGGATCTCGGCCTCGCTGACGGGCGCGAACGAAGGATGAAGGGTCGGAGTCAGGAAGTTGGAGGAGGATTCGGGGTCGAGGGCGTCGATGTTGATGGTCCGCCAGTTGTCCGTGAGGGAGGCTGCCGTGACTTGTTGGATGATGGACATTCTGGCCGAGGGCTATTGGCGTGAGGTTGGAGTGAAAATCCGGTTTGGTGCCTCGGAGGCTCTTGGTGTTGGTTGGTGCGAAGGCGCGGGGAGGGCCGTGGGTGGTTCTTCGGGTCGTTATGCGTGAGGGGGGGGGTTGGAATTGTACCTAGACTCGTGTGGACGTCTTGTTGATATCGCAGGCGCTCTAGCTCCGTCGTTGGAAATCCCCCCCCCCGCCCCTCCCCTCTCCGCCCCTCTCCGCCCCTCTCCGCCATCGCCAAGCACCTCCGCTCCTCCCCCTCCCTCGAAAACCGAGCTCGTCCAACCCCCAATACACATCTCCACACGCCTTCCAGAAAACCTGCACCGAAGGCACCCACCACCGCACAATCGGGTGAACATGGGCCGCAGATCCACGGTCACGTACCCGTGTCCTGCCGGTATACTGTAGCTGTAATGCAGAGCGATAAGATTATGATCGCCGGAATCCCACCTTTCTTGGTACTCACTGTATATTACCACCGTACATCGTTTGCTCTTTTCTTTCTCCGGCGAGCGGCAAATCCAGAGGAGACGGACTACTTTTGTGGTTACATGGCCGACCCGAGAGTCTTTCCCCTCCGCTCGAATTCAAAGATCCACCCGACTTGAAGCCCGCGCCATCGGTGGAGTTCATCACCTACCCAAGGTAGCTGTTATACTTCGTCGCAGGCCAGAACCCCCCGTTAGTGTCATTTGCAAGGGGGCTGAATACGGGCCTGCTAGGTTGAACGCACACCTCGAGGTGGTGTTTTGGCCAACGAAGTACCTAGGGTAATAGAGGGGATGCTTCAGGAAACCTTCGGCCCATTCGCCGATTCCAACACACTAGCATTTACGCTTTACGCAGCAGCGTTCTCATAATCTTAAAATCCAATAGTCCCGAGCAGACCACTCAATATTATGACACTTCAATCGTGACGGCTACGACACAGGGGGGTAAAAAGTAAGCCTCCTGCCTGGGCCTGCGGATTTCGAGAACCGAATCGTCGCCATCCCCGCCCGCTCTCCCCTGCGCTGGAGAAAGCTGCCCGTGAATTTTTCCAATCTGGTTCGAGAATCTAGAGACTGGATATGTAGCCGGCTTTGGTTTCCAAAAAACAAGGGGAAAAAAAAAGGAAAAAGGAAAAAAGAAAAAAAAAGGAAAGAAAAAAGAGAAGAAAAAAAGAGAAAAAAAAAAG